>CAXIVM010001565.1:0-11000 GCA_964035705.1 Porites rus | reverse complement strand
AAGCTTTATGCCGTGCCGGTTGAGGTTACTTGAAGATGTTCAAATGCTTTGTCGTTTTGCATGGATAGAACCCCCCAGGCCCAGGATTGCTCCCCCTGCCAAGGCTGCCTTGCCCATCGGAGTGGAGATTTGACAGCTACCATCCACAGGACTGCAGTCCGTGCCCATTTGACACCTCGTTCGGAGAAGGTCCCGCAATGTGTTTTTGTGCGGAAGAATGAAACCATGAACACCAGCAAAACGATTAAGAAGGGCAAATATGCCCAGGTCGCACAAAACCACTATCCTGAATTCAGGTGGTACCGTGACCACGACTATGCATACTGCCACGATTCACAAAACAATCATGTTTACCTTGGGTTATTTTAAGATATTTGGCTGCTTGAACGTGGCTGCTTCAATTGACCCGGCTTTCCAGCAGGAACCAGGTTTTTCCTACACCTCTAGTCCGCGGCTCAGGTCGTGCCCACCTTCACTACCGACATCTAGGAATCACGACAAAGCGCTACTGCTTCCAGCAAAAGACCCGAACATGATCACCTCCCTCTTGAAGACTGGACTCATATTGAGCTCGCTTCTAGAGATCTTGTAGGCGAGTGCCGCGTGTGCCCAATTATATAGTCCCAAAATTCCGTGCGACTTCTGTCATCCCAAATCCCGGAAAAATTAGCGGCCCCACTTTCCCACTCTGAGCTCAAACACTTGCAAACATTCTGGCCATTTTCGCTCACGCATACAGCACCCACGCCGCACTTTGTCAGCTCCTGAAGCAAAAGAGAGAGGTCTAAGCAGGCATGAGCAAAGATTGCCATGCTACGAAGACTTTATGCCAGGTGTGGAGAAATGCACATGGGCTAGTTCTGGGGCGTTTGTTCATGTGATCATTTCATCGTTGAAGCATGTTAAAGCAATGTGAAAGCGAGAAATCGGGACAGAAACATCCGAGCTTCGCGAGCAGTTGCAAAAAGATTGTGTCTCAATGAAGGCAGGTGAGACCATGTGAGTATGAGAGGCATGCGTGAGAACGCAAAGGTACTCTAGTCTGGAGAGTGACATGTGGGATAAGGTGGGGACAATTGCAGATAGGTTTCGGGGGCGGAATGCAGGTGCCAGGTGTACAGCTCACCATACAAAGAATCAGCACGATACACTTAACTTCCCCTCGTCACAAATCGCCACCTTACACTTAACCATATCTGGCACAGCACCACGGACAATTTCAAAGCACAAGTCATCATATTACACATCACCACATCACAAAAGCAAGCCACCGCATCCCGCATCACAAGCACGACGCTTAGGCAACTCGCACGACATCACCTCATCGAGCATCAATCTCATCACCGCTTCGCCGCTTCGTATTGAAACCTCCGCCCGACGCCAAATGCCGGAGCTTGTTTGGCACGGAAAAGGATTGGGCTTTGATAAATATGAACAAGTATCACGGAATGCTACAAAAGCATACAAAAGCACCATGCATTGGTCTTCTTGGGGTTGTTCGCGGAGAGTTAACCAGCAAAGGAACAGGCCACAAGTGGCCTTGAGGGTGAGGACCAGCAAATCCATTCAAGGAGCCCCTAGTAGCGTCCTTGCTCCTAGTAGGAGCCCCTAGTAGCTTCTTGCTCCTAGTAGCGATGCCAGGAGCCCCTAGTAGCGTCCTTATGCGTCCTTGCTCCTAGTAGTAAGGCCAGGAGCCCCTAGTAGCGTCCCTTATGCGTCCTTGCTCCTAGTAGTAAGGCCAGGAGCCCCTAGTAGCATTCAACATCATTTGACTCTTCCTGATTTCAACCTGGACACATTGCGAGTGCTACTTTTGTTGTCAAGAGACTGCGTTGGCAGACAATGGATTCCAAAATATGTCGCATGCCATCTGGCCTCAGCTGAGAGGGGGAACTTGGGGGAAAGAGTGGGAAAAACACGTGCAAAATCAGGTTGGAAGCTATCGCTACTAGGTCGGAGGCCACTGCTATTACTATAAGTCAAAATAAAGTGTTTTGTTTAATTTACTTGTTTTTAGACAAACAAAAATAAGGTCCCTTGATGTCCCTTTTCAGGATTGAGTCAAGGTCTGTACGTAGCCTGAATGTAAGAGCACAGTGGCTTAGCTTGTTAAGCAGTACTCAGCAGACTCGAGAGCACTGCACCCTAGTCACGGTGAGATAGGGTAAGTTCGGTGCCCCTTCTTGAAGCAAGCTCTCACGCCAGAACGTCAATAGACTATACAATACTATGTCAAGTTCAACAAACATCCGCTTTGACACATCTCAAGCAGTGTGCCTGTCAAATTCTCCAAGTTGCGCCTGTTTCTGCAAATGTTTTTCCCGTTGTTGCCACTCTGCTGGAATGGATTTGGGAAATTGTTCCCGCCGTGGCCGGTCTGCTGGAACGGATTTGGGAAATTGAAAGGATTTCCACGGTTGCTGTCCTGGCTGTCCTTGGCTCAATGCTTCCAAAGCAAACAAGCAAAGTAGCCAGAAATGAGACTTGCCAACAACACGGAAAGGTGTCGCCAGTGACTTGTTGCACGGGGGTTGCAAAGCAAAACTGGATTAGCCAATGTAATGGAATCGTCTAGTTTACACCTGCTCACAAGATGTTTTTCCAGGGAGGAGCCATTGCGAGGGTTCTCATGCCGAGATGATGTGCAGCTCAACTGACACATTCTTCAGACGGAGAGAAAGTTATCTGGCTATCACTATCACCTGAAAGCAGAGTAGAACATTAGAGCTTGATTGCTGCAGAACTCCCGATAGCAAGCACCGGATTTGGTCAAATTGACTCGCAAGAAGGACCCATTCCTCGTTGGCTAGGACACTTGCCGAGTCTCAGTCTTCTCCAAGTGCTGCAAGAGAGAAGCCCCCTGTGCTTGGATTTGTGGGACGAAGTAAGTAGCTACTATGAAGCTTTTACGACTCAGCGATGGCCTCCAACCTATATAATAGGAATGGCCTCCAATCTACAAGCGATGGCCTCCACCCTACTAGCAATGGCCTCCAACCTACAAGCGCTATCTACTAATAGGTACGTAACACGATATATTATGTCGACATCATGTGCTATCCGTCGACCCTCGTATCAGCTCACTGTGGGGGAAGGTAGCAGCATATCTTCTCAACAGTGTGGAAAGCATCACCTTCCAAAAAGAGGATGCAAAATTAGACATGTTTTCAAAGGACGCTCTAATTTGGAGCTTCTTCCTTGTTCATACCGCTCGCCTCCGAGTCGCAATCCTCGGCCGCCGCAAGGGCCAGGAAAGGCAGCATCCAGCGGAAAGTCATTGGCCTTGGCAGAACTCACAGCAGGTCATGTAAAAATTAAGGTCATCTGATCTGGAAATGGGTGTGTATTTAACTAGAGAGACACCCAACCATTGTGTGTTGGTATAATGTCCCTTCTTCCAGTGGGTCTTTAATATACTACCCTACCCAATTGGTGTATAGCCGAAAGAGGTCCTTTTTCTACACAACATCTCACTATGAGTTCCTCTTCCCAGTGACAGCATGTGACAGCAGGGTACAGGGTACGACAACTTGCCCTGTCAAGCCAAGCTGCACAGTATCAAATAGTTAGATCGTCTAGCAAAACTAGTCAGTTAATTGAAGCCAAAAGCTGCGCGCAAAGGCCAGAATTGAAGAAGGAGTCGCCAGATTGTGTTCCACTTGTGCTTACGCAAATGTTCCTACCAACATTCACCACCTCTTGCCAAATGTTCCATCCGATCGCCTTGACCACTTGAGCGAAAGGAAGGGAGCAGCAAGGCTGTAACAAAGCCACCGGCTTAGAACCTCCAAACGGCTCTAACAAGAGCCACCAATTCCTCCGGCTCTGCCTGGTGCCCAGCCACAATGCAGGACCGCCTGAAGGGGAAGAAAATGTTTGAGAACCTCAACGATTTGTTTCTCCAACTCGTGAACCAGGCTGAACCATCTGGAACAACTAACATTGTTCATCAGATCATGCCACCTTTGCTTGGATACGCCATGATACCCCCCTATCACTTCCATGAAGGAGCTTGCAGAAATGGCATGCTGAGCAAGACATGTATGGAAAGGACACTGCACCTTCATCGCCGTCCTGCGGTCTTCTACACTGCTTTGCACAGTCCTGCAACAAAGAGGGCAAATGAAAGTTGCAAATGAGGCAAGGCCCAGAGTTCCAGTGAGCCTACAATAACTAAAAAAACATCAAGACCGATCAAAACTGCTGCCTACGAAGCTGCTTTGAAGACCACCTCAAAAATCAACCTCTTTCTCAAGTAAGCAAAAACATTAATCCTTCAATTATGAAATAACATATATATATATATATACATATAAGTACTAGTACTATAGTACTATCCAAAACAATGCTGCAAGCTTCGGCCAGTCGCTCTCCTCCGCATAGGCACGCTGCGCACGGCACCAAAGGCCACCCATAGGACCCATCGGGCCTCCTCCGCCGTCGGTGCGAAACGTCAAGCATCGGTACATCACATACATCACCTGAGGTATGAACGAGGACGTCACGGATCTGCAATTTAAAAATTTAGTTTGATGACATGTATAGACTAGATCTTCCTTTCGACATAAGACTTTAGACTCCTAATTTGAAGGTCTAAATTATATACTCGAATCGTTGACACGTCGGAATTCCAATGAATTCCATATCTACACTTAGCGCGCTTAGCGCTAGACTGTGGCATGCCCGGTGGCCTTGTGTCAGTGGAATATACAGGCACTCCAGAGCATGCAACAGAACTGCGGTTCTGTTTCTATGAGCCTGGATCCGACTGGATCTATCGACACTTGCAGTGCAATGCCCGGCCCAACAGATCCTGCCTCTCTGCACCTGCAAAAGCCAGCAGCACGGAAAACACATGTTCCGGGGGATGCATTCTGTCCAATCGCAACGACTGGGTCAATCTCCCTCCTTCGGGAAACTGGAACGAGAAAAACTAAGTGAAAATGAACCAACCTGGCATCAATTGTTGAGTCAGATTTAGTCATTTGGTCCAGACTTGGAACCCAAATCTCTGCGATGTTTTTTGCATGTTGTCTGGGATGCCTGCAAACTTGGGTAGTTGTCAAACAAGAAAAGGGCTTCACACATCTTCTCACTTCCTGTGTCCAAGAACCCACACCCATGACTATTCCACGAACGTCGACATTAGCTAGGAATATGGTGAATGAAATGCCACGAACCTCCACGGTCAAACGGGATCTACATTGGTCCCCCAAAATTGAGCGCCAAACGAGTGAGCCACGCATCTCGTTGATTTCCTGAACGTAGAACCCAACGAGCATTGAAAGGATGTAGGGTCCGTAGGGTGGTCGAAAATCAAGGCAAGAGGCAAACCCTACGTTTTTCTTATCAACTATCTTTCAATATAGGCAGGAGCCTTTAACCTTATGGCCGTTACAGTTGGGTACAAAACCAGTCCATCCATCTGGGTCTACACGTAGAGCGCATCTTGGGGATGCCAGAACTGGGCTCCCGTGCACCAAATGGACAGAGTAAATAAACATTTATTGACGCACTGTTCTATGTTGGAGCCACTATCACGCACTAGCTGTCACCCAAGATGGTAGACACCCCAATTCCCAAACTCCTTTCGTCATCTCGTCCATCACAACTGGCAAAAGCCATGCAAAACCTTTTAATTAGCCTAATTCAGCCTGGGCATCTGGATCTGCCTGCTATTCGGCCTTTCCCACGTGCTCCAATGGGATTCCTCACCATCCTAGCCTATTTGTACGTAGCATTCTTTAAACAAAAACTCCGCTGGACACCGGGACGATCCAGGACGTCTTCTCCTAGACGCCGGGCCTCTGTGAGCTCCTGCCGACTGGGCAGCGGCAGCTCCGGCTCCGAGTCTGAGCGTGGCGCCTCCAGCGCCTGACGGAGGGGGCTTATGATAATTGAAACATGACGGGAACTGCAAACGTGGAGTAGTTCAGGTAATTATCTGTAACAGGATATCATAATATCGGTCATTAGTATGTAGAGATATTCGATAGTTGGTTCTTCTTCCAAAACCATTTACCCCAGAAGTCCAAAGACTATTTTTGCGACCACCCAAGTAAATGAGCTTCCTTTTCCGGTCACCCAAAGACCATCTGTTTAATCTCAATACTCTTGGACTTCCTGGGTTTACATATATATATATAATACATATGTTGTTTTCATTTTTTAAAAAGATGCTTATAGATGCTTATAGTATAACTATAACTATAACTGAGTGCCCATCGTCATTCTTGAAAATGAGAAAGGACACAAACAGCAAGATGTGTAATCTTTCAAATCGTTCTCTGATCGAAAACACTCTCAGCCTCAAGACCTTCCATTATCTCGCCTCGACTCTTACATCTTGGCGACCCTCCGAGGGCGCCGTCTTCTCCGAAGTGGTTGACGAATCCACCTGCCAACCCAGCCAAGGTCGCATTCATGAGCCGGGCTTTTGGTTCAGATGCTGTTCTTCTATGTTCTTTTTCCTGAGCTCTTCCACGTTAAATGACCAAGTCTTTTCAGGTAAACCCGATCTTGTTCTGCCAAACTCTTGCTTGGACCGACAAAACGGCCACCTCTCTTACTCTTGGTCTTCCGTGAACTTGTGGGGTTGCTCAGAAAACACATGCATCTGTTGCATCATATTGCATCTAGAGAACTTCATCCACCCCTCATTCAGACCACCTCTCAAATGTTCTGTTCATGAATGATCCCCTATTCATCTATTCAAAAAAGAGTCTCCATATTCCTCCACCGAAAGGACATTACTAGTAGCGTCCTTGCTCCTAGTAGCGATGTCCTCTTGTTCCTAGTAGTAATGCCAGGAGCTACGCTCGTAGCGTCCTTGCTCCAAAACATACCAAAGCCTGTTTCGACTTCCGACGCTCGATGAGATCGATCCGTCCCACCTCGCTGGGTGCGCGCGGCTCGCTGACGCAGTTGGAGCTCGTGGGCGGGGCCTGCAGGCTGAGTGCTCCGGTAGAAGCAGTGAAGGAGACAGTTGATGACAAGTCAACATGTTTTTTTGCTGTCTACATCTGTTTTCACAGGTCTACATCTGTTCATTTTTGTGGGAGGCATCACCCTAGGATTTGCACCAGTCGTTTGATGCTTGATCTGTGGACTCAGGCACGTTAAAAGAAGAAAACAAAGAGACATGAACAATGATGGTAAGGCCGCCCCTTTCAGATTTCAAGGGAGCCTTACCTTCCTCTGTTTTCAGGTCCTTGTTGTCTTCTTTTACGTTTCATCGGTTTGACTCTATGATTGTTGATTCTGCAACCCCTGTGCTCTGGCGCGCAGCCTCTGAGATTGCAGCTTCGACTTCAGCATCCTGAGGCATTTTCCAAGCGTTTCGAAGGCTCGGAGCGCTCTGGAGTCAGTGAAGATGGTCATCGGCTCGATCCAGCAAGAGGATTCCTTGCCGCCCTGGGCCGTCCTAGCTGTGGAAGCGAGGTGTCCATAGGTGTCCCACAGAATAGAAACAGCAAGGAAAACAGGGATGATGACGGATGATGAAAGGTGAAGAATGATGAAAGCGTCTTCAGAAAATACATGGAAGTGTTCCCTATGGTTCCCCGATTCAGTCACTGGTGGCACCTTTCCACAGCTTTCCTTAGGAAACACCTTGCAGGTCCTGCGAATCCTGCAATGGTACTTTCGTTTCATGGAACCAAACACCATCAATCCCTGTGAGGAAGAGAAGGAGGAGAAGAAGAAGTGCTGAACTTTGCACATCGACTATATATATATTACGATGCAAAGCGTTTTCATCCACCAGCCCCTGCCTCCAGATTTTTCGGCTCCTGTCCAACTTGCTCTGGATCTTGCATCAAAGCAACGGATAGAGTCTTATCTCCAAACTCAACCTACTGCAATGAGGGAAGGAGGAAAGCAAATGAACATGAAGGCAAACATGTCTAAATAGACAAGAAACAAAAAACAAACAACGAAGTTCAACGAAGAACATGTTCCTCCATGCTCTTCTCCAGCGCATCACAGCTCTCCGCCCGCGTGGGTGATGTGGCGTCGGACCGCTGCCGTGTGGAGAGAGGTGGTGAGCAAAGGGCGTCCAAACCTCACCGAGGAAGGCAGGGAACGCAGGGAAGGGATGGGAATGCCACGTCACATATATACATATATATAGATAATTGTATGTTTGTACTGTGTTGTTCTTGTTGTTATATTTTTTGTTGCTTGAAAACTGCCACTCTTTCTAACTGGTTTGGCCGAGAAGGGGTACTAGAAAAAGCACATGCTTGGGGACAAAGTGCTCTTCTTCCATCTTTTGACTGTTATGAGATGTTATGAGCATGTTTTCCGGGCGAGTTCCTTCCAACAGGCCTCGCCGGCCTGCGATGCTTGGGTGAGTCGGCTAGGAACCAAACAAAAGGATGGTGTATGATGGTGCACGATCGGGCGGAGCACTTTTGGTAGTGAAATGCTCTGAGATCCGACAGTGTGTCCATATACTTCGGCCGTAGCGGCTTAACTGAAAGGAACAACCCAGTGATGTGTTTGGGTGTGCTTGGGTGCTTTGTGTCTTAAGACTGGCTTTGGGCCCTTCAGAACAAAGCTAGCTTTATTATTCAATATGTGTTCTGTTTTGCCCGTGGGATTTCACGCCTCACGTCTTTATGCTGCGAGTGATACCCAACTCCACTAGAATCGTATCAGCTCCAACTTCTAACCCACCCAAAATCCACATCATGCTGCAGGACACCAGCACACGTGTCAAATTCAGGAAACCCAAATCTCGTGGCAAAATTTGTCCACACATATGAAGACCATTGAAGACCCATTGACCGCAGCCAGCTTTCTTTCAAATCCAAGGTGCAGGGCTTCTCTGCTTCCGCTCGCTGCGGCTCCGGCGTTGGACTCTTGGGTCCGGCCATCCTGACCAGATCGAATCGGTGAACGGCCACATGTGGAGAGTCTCAAACCCTAACTGCCAAGGGCCCAGGAACTCCTTGGTGAGATTTTGGGCTAATTTGGTTTGTAGCAAATATTTGCGTGCATGCTTCTGTCTGGACTCCATCCATCAACAACACCCTGCGTACAACGTCTATCAGACATCAGTTTATCACTTTGAAATCCATAATCCCATCGATGGTCACCTTTGGGGGATTCTCGTGCAATCTTTCTTCTTTCGTCTGCATCGGAAGAATTTGTGGGAAAGGCTGGCGGTCCAAATACGAAAGTTCACTACCTCTGACCCACTAATTACGCAAAACTATCAAAAGCCGACTTCACATATACGAGTACCAGATCAAATAGAATCCGTCTACATCCTTCCGTCTACTGTATATTATGGACTATGTACATTGAGCCACGTCATCCTACAGATCTTCCCGGCCTGTGCAGTAGCTCTGTCTTCCCTGGCTCGACAGCCACGGAAGAAACTGAGTCGGACCTGCGACGCCCCGAGCGGCGCTTCACCTGCGGTCGGGGCGGTGGTGGTCTTTCATTGTCAAAACAAAGCGACCAAGAAGACTCTGAGAGAAGTGGGAAGAAGACGGAATGAATCAATTCTATCTGAAAGTTTCAGGAAATTAATAATACACAGAAATGACAAGTCTGACTTGATAGATGTTGTGTCCTCACTCAATACTCACAACACAGCTGTTGAGGTGACAAAGCATCCCTCCAAATCTGCACACTTCAATACACACAACTCTTTCAGCAAACCACATCGAGCCTTGGAAGATCGTCTTGCCTGTGAAGATAAACAAGTGCGACAAGCTCGTATACTTGTGCGTCTTTCTCCAAACACCTTAAAACATCCAAATAAGGGTGAGACCGTCCAGGGTGGCAAAAGGAAAGACAGGGAAAATGCAAATACCAAAACATGAGGTGTCTTATTGATCAAGCTGGTTTATTATCTACCAGGCAACAAGCTGTATGTTGGCTATCGAGTGCCCATGCATCAATTGCCAAAAGCACTGTGTGAAAGCCAATGTTCTGATGGTTCAATCCAATACAATCTTGGAGATGGGTCCGATTTCCAAGCTATGCATGGTGTTCCAAAGGATACCCCACCTCTTTTGTGGAAACCTTCAACACCTCAGCCGTCTGACTGCATGAATGCAATTGTTTTTTCAGAACGGGCAGAAGGTCCGTGGATCATGCTTGCCATGCTCTTTGGATCACCAAAAAGAAGCCACACAGACTGCAGTCTTCTTTGGGTGGTCACATTTGAAAAGGGATATTGGATGGGTAGCAATGAGTGATACTCATTGATACGCCTATATAATATTTTTGGACGCAAATCTGAGGGAGGAAGCCTTGGAAGGCCGCTTGTCAAGCCGCATGGGAAGTGCTAAACGACTGCACTGAGGATGAGACAGCATCGGCCGTTTTCTCTCCAGTCTCCGTTGCAACTCCTGAGAAAATATTTTAGGTTGGAGGCCATCGCTAATAGACTGGAGGCCATTGCTCTGAGTTGTCTGCTTTGCTCGGCGACATGAACTCACAACTCCCCCAGGATGCCCAAGTTGAATGCTTCGGAATGCTTCAAGTTGACCTGAGTAGCGACTTTAGTTGAACTCTGAGTGGGCCCAATCTGGTGGATTTCTTGAAAACCTGAAGCCTCCACACTCCTTCTGCAGTTTCACACACTATATATGTCATGTTTATATAATCTCATGCATGCCAATTTCCCGCCCTTTTACATGAAAATACAAATGGTTTGTCCTAGACAACAGGATTTTACATCCCCGTAAAATATTATGCAGTATATGTTTTACCTTTGACCCAATGATCAGAACGCGAATGTAGCTTGTGGGAGAGTTGGGCTAGATAGATCCAGTGCAGTCACTATGAGCATGCTAATTCTTAAAAGCATTAGGTTGGAGGCCATAGCTATTAGGGTAGATATAGCTATTAGATGCTATTAGGGTGGATTCCGTAAGCATGCCAATTCTTGAAAGCATCTTTGTGTCTATAAGAACTCTGCATTCGGAAGAGTGATGCAATCACAAATCTGCTCAATCTACGTCATTATGTGCGTCTGAATT
>CAXIVM010001564.1:0-16041 GCA_964035705.1 Porites rus | reverse complement strand
CACTTGCCAGACACAGTCGTCTGCCTGCAGCATGGAGCGTTTCGCAGATGTTACCTGCTTCGAGCTGTGATGGCCCCAGGCAATTCGGTATCAAGGTCTTGAGGCATGTTGCTCTCTAACGCAAATAGGGGCAACTAATCACACTAGTAACCAGTCAGCCCCGCAAGCACAATTCCGGCCTCGAGCTTTTGAGAAATGTACGGCCTTGCGCCACCTCAATCTGGAAATGACAAAGTATGACCCCACTAACCCAAACCGATGCTTGCCTGAATGCTGCTTCTTGGAAGCAGGCATCGTCTCGATCTCTGCCGCCAGATTTCACGTGGGTTGGGCCTGCAGCCTGTGAACGTTGTCAACGGCTCCAGATCGTTGACCTGTCCCGAACGGACATTCCTGAAATACTGGGCTCTACCTTTGCGCACTGCTCGCAACTGCAACAGCTCAGACTCTCTCGAAACTTGCGAAGAATAGAGCAAGAAGCATTCCTCCAGTGCGCCTAGAAAGAATGTCAGAAGATATGGCCCAAAGGATGTCAGAAGAGATGTCAGAAGATATGCCAGAAAAAATATCAGAAGATATGCCAGAAAATGGCAGAAGATATGCCAAAAACATGGTGAACAAATGTTTCATGACATGCCAAAAAACTTGGGATCACCCGAAGTGAAGTAATTTTTGAAAGCTGTGTGAAAAGTTGTTTTTTTTTGCAGCGTTTTGTAACCAGTATCGGAGGAAGCGAGATGGAGGTGGTTCGCCATTGAGCTAGTAGTAGACTGTGAACAGTTTTCTCGAATGATCGGGTGTGTGTGTGTGCATGGATCCCAGCACGGATACTGTCTGAGTGGCAGTGAAGAAGTGGCTCTTGGAGTTGATTGGGAAATGAAAGGATCGCGAACGTGTTGACGGATGATGAAGTTGCAGTTGGAACAGTTTTCTTTCACCTAGGTGTTGGAAAAAGATGTGAAAGGTTTCAAAGGCCCACCCACAGTCTCAAGCTATGAATGGTCCAGAAAGATCGGTGAGAGCCATCAAAGCATCGATTTTTTGTGCGTGTCGGAAGAACTCAGAGAGAAGGGGTTGGAAATCTGTGATTGTGAAAGGCGGTTGCAGTCGCACTGGAATTTGTTTGTTTCATGATGAACATGCATGCTTCCGTCATGGTTTGGCTAGTAAGAAGATGTCATGGAGCTGTTGTGCTTTGTGAGCTATCCAGTTCGTTGCAGTCGGAGATAAGACCCAGATTTCTGGATGCGTACTTTCTTGGTTGTTGGAGTTGTGAGAGAGGATTGGTCCTGCCCTTAAGGTGAAACCGCTCCGGATGGCAGTGTTCCCCACTGCCAGCGGACCGCTGGACTTCAACCGCCAGAAAAAATGTCAAACAATATATGCCAGACAGACTGTCAGAAAAAATGTCAGCAGATATGCCAGATAGAGTGCCCGAATGAATGTCAGAAGAGATGCCAAAAAAAATGGCAGAAGAACATCAGATATGCCAGAAAGAATGTCGGAAAAAACGTCAGAAGATATGCCAGAAAAAATTGCAGAAAGACGGCAACTGCCAGCTCCCGACGGCAGTGTTCCGGACGGCAGTGTTCCTCGCGGGACCCCAAACACCAGTTCCGGACGGCAGTGTTCCCTCAACCGCCAGTGACTTCATCCGCGAGTCAGAAGATATGCTAGATAGAACGCCAGAAAGAGTGTCAGTTCTTGAACTGTTTTATGCATTTTTGAGTGCTTTAAACTCCATACCATACCTTTGGTATCTCGCATGGGAATCGCTTGTTGCAGGCCTGTTTCATAGCCTTTTGAACTCTACTTGTTTGGCTCAAGTGCACGGAAAAAGAGTGCGATGCGTTTCCTCTGCTTTTGAGTCGTGTGTGTACATAAACGTTTGGAGTCTACTCACTTAAGGTGGTAGGTTTTTCACGCACATGCGTCACATGCACCACATTCGCCATGCCAACCTGATTTTCGACCAAGACGAGGGTCGTCTCAGACGCTTCTGACCTGAGGTGGCCTCAGTCCAGATCCTTTTCGGCTTTTAGAGAGCGATGTTCTGTGTACGACCTGGCTGACTGCACATCATGTGTAACTTGCAAGAATTGTGGAGTGCCCACCCACACCATGGAGGTCATTCGGAGGGTGGATGCCATCTATCCACAAGGAACCAGCGTGTGTTGAGCGTTTTGGAGAATGGAGGGATGATTGGTGCTGTGAGTAGAGTAACACTGGTGTTTTTTGGCAAACAACGGAAATGGAATCCTGTGCTGCACGGTTGGTGATTCAGCCAAACTGCATTTTGGCTCCAGTTGAGCGCTTGAGCCCATTAGCAGTAAGCCACGATGGGTGCCACCATGAGTTGCCAGGACGAAGGGCGAATGCAATGGGTAGTGGCCATGGGGCCATTTGTGAGGCCGGGGCAGAGGGCTGATTGGGGAGAAATGCTTTTGCCTATGCAATTTTTTTACTGTTTGGGGGAGAAGGGTTTCAGTGTCTGGTCTCCTTACACGCGGGACGATGTGTTTGATCGCCATATGGGCCATGATCATGCACTCAAAGGAAAACATGTGCGACCGGTTCCGGTCCAGCCGGAATTTTCGTTGACCGCAAGGGCCGGTCAACCTTGGCTGAAATTGGCAGGCCTTGCGGTGGAGAAGTTGTGGGTTGAACCATGCCAAGCATTTTTGACCAGTTGTGAAACCTTTAGAGGCCCTAAAATTGGATGAATTGTCTCAGGGGGCGAACACATGTTGTGGGTCCATCGGTTGTAAGTCTTTCGACCATTCACAACACGTATATAGTAAAGTTTCAACTGGCCTGGCGGCCATCCATAGTCCGGATGATTCCACGCATGGGGAGGGGCTGCCAAGCTGCCAAGCTGCCAAGTGTGAAGATTGCCACACCCAAATCTCTTTTTCACATACGCTGCCACCGGGCCGAACTGGCACTGGCACTTGACGGCGGGTCCGCCAGGCGAGGCCGGCCAGGCTCGTCACAGGCCGGCCAGGCCGAGTTCGGCCGAACTCGGTTTGACGTGGAGTTGACGACCCGACCCCGGGAACCGCGGTCCGACAGGGACGGTAGAAGCCTTCAAGGTTCGGAGCCAAGGTGCAGTCGTTCCTTTGTCTTTTTCAGAGATGGTTGGCGTCCAGGTTAGGAGCCGATCTTCCCCAAGGCATTTCCCAAGGCATTTCTCCGCACTCGCACGGAGCCGTCCGTTGGGACGTTTTGAACTCCAGGAGCTTGGCGGATCAGGCGCCCCGACGATGGCGGAATGCAGGGAGGGTTCCTGTCAGATTGCGAGGTCAGCTGCTAGGGCATGAGCCGGGCATGATTCATTTTGAAGCTGATTGCAACTGAAAGCTGCATGGATTCATGGATCGGAGCTTTTTGTCTGTGACCCTTTGGGCTCAGATTCGCAGTGTCCGCCCACCCGTCGTCGGGCCGCGGCACCCGGCCCACCGCCATGAGTCGGGGGGCCCAGATCGAGTTCCGTCGGCGAGTGAGATGGTTCGGTGCGGGTTTGACCGAGAACCTCGGTTCAACAGGGACAAACGGCTTCCCCCCAGTCTGAACACACATGAACACCACACGAACATACACGAACGCAAGGAAGCACGGAATGCCTAAGCCCAAACCTCGGATCAAAAAGAGGCCCGAGCAATTCAGGTTCAAACATGCATGTTTACTGACCTCGGATATGTAAAACAGCCTGGGCACCTCTACAAGTGGACTGTAGTTATAACATTCACAACCACTAGCGCAGGTATGTCAAAGGGATGTCTCCCTGGGCCGTCTTCACTGTGAACAGCCTGGGCCGTCTTCAAGTCACCCCTGTGCCCCTTGCGAAGTCTGATACAATCCGAAAATACCCATGACTGAGTGTACACACATGAACGGTTTGAACACACAACTGAGTGAAACATCGGGACGCTGAGGTTCCAGGGTTGGAGCACCTCTTCGGCAGGCAAAGCGAAACGAAAAAACTTGGAGAATCAGAGTGGCAAAAAGGGTTCCGAGGGATGCCAGATATTTTGGTGTCCTGCGAAGTTTGGTATGTTCTTTGGATAGACCGCCTTCGATCTTTGTTCTTTGCTGTTTCTGGACGTGGAAAGCTCTGGGATTTGCTCTAGGCAATCAGATTGAACCTGGCTATTGTTGAACAGTTTGGCCAGGGCTAAGCAAAAATCGTTAGAGTCCATCCTTGCCTTTGCCTTTGGCGCCCATCCGGTCCGAAGGGGCGTCGGGCTGAAAAAACCAAGTGCCCATGCACATCCCTGCCGTTGACAACCGACAGGTCCAGAGGTTTTGCTGAAAGCCCTCCGAACCTGCCTTGTTCAATACAAACACGTTGGCACGTAAAACGAAGCAAAAGATCTTGCGATTGCAAGCCTCCAGACTCCAATCGGGTCACTTGCTTCAGGAGAATGCCGGGTGTGCAATCACACCGGTCGAGCAAAAACAAGGAGCGCAGTCCCAATTTTGGGATAAAAGTCACCCCTTGCAAAGTGGGCCAAACGAAACACGGAAGCGAAGAGACTTCTGCCTGCCGTGATGAACAATCAGGGCTTCGCACTGGTCAAGAGGGCCACTGTCATGTTGGAAAACCTAGCAGTACCTTGGCCCTCAAAGCATCTCTGAAAAGGGTCAGGGTCTCGAGCCTTCATAAGTTGCTCCGTTGCCAATCAATCATTGTCAATGCCTGCATCCTCGAGGGATACGTCTTTCCCCAAAAAACAACTGCGCGAACATTCGCGGGACGTATTTGACATCTCTCGGCAGGTCCCGAGGTCGTTGGCGATCCAGGCTTCTCTATCAAAGAAATTCCGCGCAGACTCTTCAACACATTGAGAATCAGAGTGGCAAAGGGGTTCCGAGATATGCCAGATATGTGTATGCCCTTTGTAGTTTCGGATGTTCTTTCGAGAGACCTTTGATTTGAGCAAATTGAAAACAAAAAGAATGAAAGAAAGGAATTTGACAAAGCACTTGCTGATTTTGGCCTCAGAATGAGTTGTCTAGAAATCGCTGGGTTTCTCCAGGCTTTGCCACCGGGTCTTTGTGCAGTTCTAGTGTTGGCATTTGGTGCAAATGCAAAGACGTGCTTGCCCAACGGGATTCCTGAGCAGAATCGACTCTATGTGTCGAATGCCACCGATCAACCGAGTCCTATCCGCTTCGTGACATATAACTGGGATTCCGCCCGGGTGATCAACCACGTGGCAGAGATTTTGGTCTCCGAAGTCTTGGGTTTCCATGTCTTACGAGATCCCGGCATCTTTTTCTGGGCGACCGATGGCATCTTGAAACTCGCAGGTTGTCATGACATGGCCTGTGCAGAGCCCAATGCAAATGCACCACGGGCAGATGTCTTGTTGGATACGTGGTTGGACACTGCGCTGTTGTTCTTTCACGAATTCCAAGCCAAAAATGGCCCGGTTGCTCCGGAAGACGTGGGTTCCATGGGTTACGAAGGAAGAGATGGACTGTATGTTACACAGGAAATCCGAAGGTTGGCTTTCGCTGACTCTGGCCTTCCCTTAGAATATTACACGAGCTACAACCTGTCCTTCCACGAACCTCAGAAATACTTTGACACAGTTTGGAGCTTGCCCACCACTTCTTTGTTGAACTGCACTGACACCTTCTATGGTCTACCCTTAGAATTCCGTGTGTCCAGCGCAATGCAGAATTATTTGCGGTGGACAGGAGACTCAGAAGGAGTCATCCAGCAGAATGGCGAATACTTTGCAAAGTGTTCAAGTGAACTACCTGCTTTTTGGATTGCGCCTTCATGCCGGCAGAATGTGTCACGATGCATCCCAGTGATTTGCCAGGGGCAGGGCAAGGCAGCATCTAGGCGGCATTTATGCGAGTGATCTCTGTTTTGTGTTCAAGATGTTTGTCTGAAATAGGTTCTATAAGAATCCTAGGCCTCAATCAGATAAAAATCAGGAAGTCTTCATGCACTGGCGTCGGCCTACGGAATTCCTTTGGCAATTTCCCATCGGACAACTGCAAGTGCCTTCACGAACCTTGTGGACCAGTTCCGGTTTCTTTTTCAGTGGTATGAACCAGATACAACTCTCATCCACAAGGGGCCCACCCTGGTGATCCTGCCGAGTACAGCCCCAGTGCCTGGGCTGCCGGAGACTTCCGGACAAGTGCAACTTCTTCGCACATCGCAAAGCTGGTTTCCCAAAGCCTGGAACTCTCTAGCCCAAGGGTGAGAAAGTTCATTGAGAACATGAAGATCGAACTGTCACAAGTGGTTGAGCTGATGGCACCCAATGGCATCTCGCAACACGATCCGGTGACTTTGCTCACCCCCAGTGATCTTCAATGGAATTCTGCCTGCAACTGGATCAAAGCCAACGGTCACCTTTGGCAGCAGTGGATTCCTGTAACGACAGACTGCGCCAGGGGTTTTGGCATCGTGAATGCCGATGCAACTCATGTTGCGCTTCGCAGCGAAGCTGTGGCCTGCGAGGTTTGTCCAGTCGGACGATTTTCCACCGTCCTCTCTGACGAGATCGGAACGACTTTCGTGTGTCGGGCGTGTGAAGCAGGTTGGCATCAGAGTGTTGCGGGGCAAACAAGTTGCTTGCCATGCAATCCGGGCAGCTTCACCGCTTTGACTGGGGAGGCACTTTGCTCTCCTTGTGAGCGAGGTAGTTATGGAATCTCTAGCGCAGCCACCAGCTGCTTGCCCTGTTCTAGCGGAGGGAACGAGCATTGGACAACAAGCAAGGAAGATGAAATGGACTTTAGATGGATAGAAGTGGAAGGAGCAACATCTCAAGATTTCTGTCACTGTCTTCCAGGATGGCATTTGTCCCCTGTCAGTGGAGATTGTGAACCTTGCATGGATGGATCTTCTTGTGTGGGCGGTGGAGTGTTGCAGCTGCTTCCAGGCTACTACTCTGCTAAGGGTTCACTTGGAGGTGGTTAGAGTGACTAATTGAACAAGATAATAGACACCAATGTCAAGAAAGGCGGGAAACGTCCTAATGGTGTCATTTATTGACGGCCACGCACGCCATGCGAAAATATCGAGAAACGATCGCCTTGTGATTTTGGGAGAAGACCCTGAAAACAAAAGTGCAGAGGTTCTTGTTTTCAAGAGCCGAGCCAAAGCCTAACAAAAAATTGTGAACGTGTAAAAAACAACGACGGTGCCGTCGGTGCTTTGCTTTTCAGAATGGTGATGGAACCACGTTTTCACATGTTGTTTTTCTTGAACTTCCTTCACTCATTGACCAAAACTTCCACTTGGGTCGCCCCCAATCGATGTTCATGAACGGCGCCCTCGTGCCGTTCATGAACGCCGAGGCTTGGGGTGGCCAAGTGGAAAATGGCGATCACTCATTGTAAAACGATCGACTGCATTCAACAAGATTCAATGTAGAGATATCATAAGCACGCAGGAGCAGCCTAGTTGACTTTCAAAAAGCAGTCACTTGCAGCCACTCGAGCAGCCACCTGCAGTCAGACCAAAGGCCAAAGGGACCAAGTGACCGCCGGTAGTGCCGCTGGTATCCACCGACCACGCCCGCGAGTGACCGCATGCGGAGCCTTCTGACAGGAAAATTGCTCCAGCGTGCGGAAGATATGTTGCACCTTCTTAGCCACAGCTTGAAAGATGCTGAAACTCCTGAAGCGCAGTCAACGGGGTCGCAAGTGGCTGCGTTCAGTGAGACAGCCACAGCCCTTGCTTTTTTTTTGCCATCACGCAAACGATTATGCATGCACCAGGCCACGGCATGCACAACTTCAAACGGAACAAGACAACTGGAAACCAGGAGGGTCGAAACAGAAAGGACAACAAAGAGGGATGACTTGAGACGGAAAGAGAGGACTTACAACGAGAAAGGATAGCTCAAAAGGGAAAGAAACGGCTTGAAACCAAAAAGGGACGACATGGTTCGCGAAAATGGATGAACTGAAACGGAAAGGGTCGACTTGAAACAAATTGCAACAGAAAGGCATGCCGGCATGCAAACATTGCGGTCACTTGTTGTGAGATCCAGACAAGAGCGGCGATTGGGGTCACTTGCAGGCACTTGCATACACTGGGAACTCAATGTCTATGCTGCCCGTTGGGCATGCGTGACCACAAGTGACTGCTGCAGGATGTAACCGCCGGTGGCCGCAAGCGACTGCTGGAGCAAGCGAAAGCAAGCGCCCACAAGTAGTCACTGTCGTCAAAATTAACAAGAACACATCATTTGCACAAATTGTATATATGCTTAAAACAAATGGCTTGCTGCAACACCATGACACTACAACCGTGACTCAATGGCGCCTCTCAAGCTCCAGGTATATGCGGGGGGCTGCCGTGCTTGAAGCTCTTGCTACCTTCTCCTCCCTTTCTTCCACCTTGGCCTGTCCTGCTCACTGTCACTCCTCGATCTTCTTGCCACTCATTGCAGGCCTCTCTATAGGTCTGGTTCTTGGCATTGCTCTTGGTCTTTGGCCTCTTGGATTCTTCTTAGACTTCACTCTCAGGCCCTGCATCCCCAACCTCCGGTGGTGGACGACAGGGTCAGGAGGAGGACCTCGAACAGATTGCAAGGCTATTTGCATGAGTGAGCAAGAATCTCTACGCCGTGACCTTCGTGACCTGGCCGCGGCTGTTCGTGAGTTGACATTGACCATGAGGAGCCGAGAGCTCTCAGGGGCGGAAGTGCGAGAAGATAGCGCTGAGCCAGCTAGGGCATCCTCTACCACTTCAGGTGGTTCCCATTGGGAGTTGGTTGAGAACGGAAGGCCATTCCACGGGCACCTGCCCGCTTTTTGGTGAGGGACGCTCTCTTTAGTTTTGAGGAAGGGCCTCCTGAGGTTCCACAATTCTGTGTTGACTCTGCCAAACGTCATTTGACCTCGGCACGTGCAGATCCTGAAGAGAGAGCAAGGGCAGCTTTCGTCGCTGGCCATTGGGCCCGTGCTTTTTGGGTCTCAAGAGCCCCATACAGGAGCGCCTACCGTCCAGATCTCCCAGCAGCTTTTTGGATCTTGCAGAAGGGCCCAGGATTTGATCTAGTGAAGACTACCAGCCAGCGAGACTCAGATCTTTTTGAGCGAGAGTTTCCTGAGGTGAAGTTCATTGAGAAGGTGCCTTCGTTGACTGAGCTCCACATTTTCTGTGCGGGCGCCAAGGTCCCAGTTCCGCCCTTGTGGCGATGGACCGGCAGCAAATAGTTTCGCTTCAGAAGCTTCAGATCCTTCCCTGCTCATTTTGTCAGTTCCTTCATCGCACAGTTCGACAGGGGATGAGATCCAAGGATTTTGCACGCCGCTTGATGCACGTAGAGGTGGCCTACTCCTGGCACTTCCCTGTGGTTTGCTCAGAGAGGACGTTCTTCACCCTCCTGGTGGATTCACAGAGGAAGATTTGGTGGGGCCATCAAATGAATTCGAGGTTGACATGATAGAGGAGGATGAACTTGGGAATGCTTTTGCTTCTGGTTTCAATTGTTCCATCCTCGTGGCAGATTTCACGAATAGTGCCCTTGGGCTTTTGAGAGAGTATGATCCCGTGACGGCTCCACGACAGAGATTGTTTCTTTTGTGGATGGCTCACCATCTGCGATGCCTTCTGCTCCTGAACTGCTTACGTTGGCTTTGTCCTGGGCACACTCAGCAGATGGCAGAATCCATTTTTACAGTGCTCGAGAAGAGCCGCCAGCATCCAAACCCGCCGCTCCGAAGAAGGCCGGTGTCAAAAGAGTGACCACAGCAATCCTGGCCGAGCAGCTCAATGCACTCTCAGCTCAGGTAGCTCTTTTGGCTTCAGAGAGGGAAGAACAAAACAAGCAGCCGGTCCCTCCTCTCCCCACCAGACCGCAGGCCTTTGTCGATCCTGCTACAGGGCGAGGAGATTTGGGACCAGCAGTTGCTCAGCGCAAAATGCCCCCTCTTTCACAGGGTCTTGCCACTCCAGCCAGAACCACCCCGGCCAAAGCACTCCAGCTGTTGGGGGCCCCCTCCAAAGACCAGGATGTCTCCCCTTTCCATGGCAGTTTTGGCAGACGAGCCCCGGACCCTTTGAGACCCCCACCAGCCCCTACAGAGCAGGCCCTGACCCAGCAGTCGGCAGCCTTAACAGCATTTGGTGTCTCATCTCATTCAGGGCAACGAAGACCCGTCCAGCAGCTCCGGAGTTTGTTCGAGTTCTACAAAAGGCACGCAAAAGCGAGCGCAACTGCAGCATGCTCTGGCCGTAGGCCAGTCCAACTTCTTCATGATGCTCCAGCAACAGTTGTGCAGGAGATTGCAACCATCCAACACGGTTCCCAAGACAGAAGAGGAGCTCAATGCCCGAGCTCCCTCTCTGCTGACTTACCTCGAAAGGTATGGTGGCTTCAAAGGGCAGAAAGAGGCGGGTCTCATGATGTGGGTGATCGGGCACGCAGTCGATGCGGCAGCTCGGGGCGATTTTCATGCAACCCGAGAGTTTTTAGCGTTGGCAGTTATGGGACTAGAGCAGTCTGCCTTCGATGCGGAAACTGGGACTTAGCATTCGTCCTGACTTTGACAGGAGATCCGCCAACGGCCTTGTTCCAAGATCGGATGACATCAATGACATCTTCAGCCAGTCCTTTCTCACCATTGATCCCATCCAACTAGCAAGCATTTCATTGGCCTATTTGAAGGAGATCGACTTGCTTCAGAACAGGAGGCAGGAGACAAGGGTGAAGAAGGGCCAACAGCAGAAGGAGGAGGAGGGATCTCCGAGCCCTCGCCGGAAGCCAAAGTTTCCAAAAAGGCCAAAAGCCATCGCGGATGGCCAGGCCTGAAAATACCAGAGCATACAGAATTGCAGCCCTGTTCCGATGTGGACAGGCACCCTGTGCAAGTCTGTTCCGGAAGGGACCTGCCTGGCTCCTGCTTGCCTTCTTTGAAGGTCGGTGGTGAGCCTACAAGGCCTTCCAGCTCCCCATGCCTGGGACCAATCCCTGGACGGATTCTTTCTCTCCTGAGGAGAGGGCTGAGGCCGGGTCGAGCCAGTTTGGTGTGAGCATATCCAGACAAGTGAGCTATTCATCGTGGCTTTCAAAGCTTACTAAACTGGTGCTACGTGCGAGGAGCCCTTTTTCGGCATTTTTGGCTTTTTCCATCCAAGTTTCTATGCAGTCCGCTCCTCGGCCTGCAAGGACACCGCCTTTGTTCCCTGTGCCGATCCCTTCCTTGGGGGTCTTTAGCAGGATGCCCGATGGCCTTTCTAGCGCTCGACGAAGATCGAGGCATCTATCAAGGGCCCTCCATGTTTGTTGTATGGCATTAAACTTTTGGTATGGTGGAGGTGTCTCCTGTGAGAAAGAGCTTCTTCGGAGGGAGCCAAATTACCCTGCTCATCGCCGACTATACAGCAGATTGCGCTCCTTCATCAAGGCGGACGGCCTGTTATTGAAGTTTGACATGCTTCGTGCGGGCCGACGACATCCAGAATTAGTTGCAAGACTTTCTGAGTTGACGTCTCTTCTTGTGAAGTTGGGATGTTCAACTTCGCCTACGACAAGGCTTATGTGGGCTATGAGGTCTCAGCCGACAACTCAGTGCTTCCAGAGCTGGAGCCTTATCGGGACCTAGATCCCTCCAGGCTTAATTTCTGGTGCTGGTCAATGGGACGTCACTTCCTATTTGCCAGACCAGCTGGTTATGGCTTATCGAGAGCCGGCTTCTATCTGGATTGACCGAGTTCCAGAGGTTTGGGAGTATCCTCAGATCCGGGGATCTCCCGGAGACCGTTTGCCAGCTAGCAAAGTTGTGGGACATCCATGGACTTCTTTTCCTCCATCATGGAGAAGGTGATTGAGAGACCATCTTTTGAACTGGTCAGGGTATTCAACTGCTACAAGTCAGCCGAGATCGACAGACAAATCGGAGACAGGAGAGGTCGTAACAGTGTGGAATGCAAAGTTGATGGCCCTTCTTCAGACCTACCGGCAGGGCCAGACATCTGTGACTTGGCCATAGACTTGAAGACGCAGAGATTGGCTCTTTCGGTTTCTGATCGAAGAGATTTTTATCATCAAATCTGGGTGACGCAGGCTCGTGCAGTCTCCAACACTTTGGGGCCTGGTTTTGCCGACGGATTGGTTGAAGGACACTGAGGCTTATGGCCATCTCCTCCTTCGTGATGCAGTGAAGACTCATGGAGACAGACTTGGAGTGGAAAAGCCAGCTATTGCTCGCAAGCATCCTGTGCTTGGGTTGCCTTCAAGAGCGTTTTGCAAGGAGACCATGCAGGTGTGGAGATTGCTACAGATGCTCATTCCAACTTACTCCAATCCTTTGGTTTGCTGGACGCGGACACTCGGATGAGGGCATCTTCACCCTGTTTTAGCAATCACTTGGTCGAAGGGCTGGTTATGATGACTACTTCGCAATTTCTGTCGACCCAAAAGGTACAACGGATGATCAGACGTTGTCAGCAAAAGCCTATGACAAAGCTCACGATGCCTATGGTCATGCCCGCCTTCAGGGCTCTCCTGAGAAGGACGTGAAAGGGGCGCAAGAAGGGAAAGCAATTGGTGCCTATGTGAACAGTAGCGATAGAGCCATTGCTGCAGGAGTGTGTACAATTGGAGCCCCCTCCTGAGAAGAGGTTAGCTTTGTCAGCATTGACTTTGGAGCTTTGTTCTATGCCCTACACTACTGTTTCTCTTCATCGGTGCCTTCTTGGTGCATGGGTTTCTACCCTTCTTTTTCGGCGCCCCATGATGTGTCTTCTGAATGAGAGCTTTAGATTGGTGCAGCCTATGAGGACCTGCCAGATTTTGCTATGGATCCCCTTGCCTAGAGCAGTCGCTACAGAGTTGTTGTTGGTTGCGACTTTGGCTCCAATGATTGTGACCGATATTGCAACGCCCTTGTCAGAAGTATTGTATGCGACCGACGCTTCTGAAGAGAGGGGGGCGATCATTTCTACACCTGTTTCAAGAGAGACTACACTACTGCTGGCAAAGTGCTTCAAGACGAAAGGAGCATATACTCGCCGCCTACAGAGTGGTTGGGTTGGTCTCGTTTGATGCAGAAGGTTGTCATTGCCGAGGACTTGCCTGAAGAAGAAGTGCTATGTTCTCCAACAAGGCCGCTTGCGTTTTCTTTTGAATTTATAGAAGTATTCGCTGGGTCTTCCAAGGTGACAAAAGCACTCAGTGCGTTGGGGGTGAAGTGTGGCCCGCCATTGGATATTAGCAAGTCGGAGGAATACAATCTGGCTGCAGTTCACGTCTTAGCATGGCTCTTTCATTTGGTAGAGCGGGGCTCGCTGCGCGCGTTCATGTTGGAGCCTCCCTGCACCTCTTTTTCTATCATGCGGCGACCTCCTCTACGATCTGTTTCCAAGCCCTACGGCTTCAATGTCCAGGATCGACAGACCAGAGATGGAAACATTCTCACGCTGAGGTCTCTACAGTTGATGAAGAAGGCTCAGGTGCATAGAGTGATTGGCCTCCTTGAACGACCTTTTTCAGCCAAGACAAAGCATCTCCCTCCTTATCAGGCGTTGATGAAATGCCTGGAGTCAGTGAGATACGTGCAGATTCGTGTCAGTTTGGGTCAATCCACCAGAAGTCTCCACAACATATCAATCTCTTGGAGCTCAAGTCAGTTGAAAGGCTTGTAGAGAAGAAGGCAAAGCAGGGTTCACTTCGTTTTGCCTGTCTGGTCGACTCCAATGTACCCAGAGGAGCTTTGGGGAAATGCCGCTCAGCTTCCTTGGCAATTTCAAACGTGCTCAGACGAATCTCTGCCATGTTGGTTGCTTTCGGGCTTTATATGGTCAACCCCTTTTGCCCTACACGACTCAATGCCGCGGATGATCCTACTCGACACAGGGATTTGAGAGATCCTGTGCCGGGTTTACAATGGAGAGGATTGTCTCCTGAAAAGCTTTGGGCTATTGCACAACTTCCACGTGCTCGTCGATGGGCATCTAACTGGATTAGGTTGATCCTACTCCTTTGTGGACCTGATATCCATCAGTGGTCTGATCGTTCTCGTCTTCGTTTCTCTCGAACTGGAGATCCAGTACTATTCCAACCGCATGGGGCCGCTTTGCCCTGTCCGGATTTTGTCTTCGAGTCGTCGCACTTTGATTCCACCCTTGGATTCCCAGGTGAAGGCCCTTGCATTGGGGTAGTCTTTGGTCTTCTTCTCATCTCGTTTTGGACTCCGGGCTTGGATTGGGCCTTTATCTCATTTGCTCTCTCTTTTGCCCTTTGCTTTCCTCTTTCCCTCCGGTGTGCCTCCTTCTTGACTTGCTCCCCCCTGGGCTGCTTTGTGCTGTAGTCGGTAGTGCCCTTTATTTACCCGGCGCCGGTGCCATGGAACCTCAAACTGCTGCAGAGATCAACAGAGCACGCCTTCGGTCGTTGAGGCCGGGGCTTCCTGAAGGTAGGCCCACTCTCAAAAAAAGAACCAACAAGCTAAGGGACAAGTACTGGCCCGTGTTTTTGCAATGGTTGAGCAATGAGGGCATTGATTTCGAACGTCTTTTGGAGCAACATGTATTTTATGTGGATGAGATTAACATCGTCTTGACACGTTTTGGAAGAGCTTTGTATCGTGCTGGTCGCCCATACAACCAGTACGCCGAGACTACAAATTCCTTGACTACTAGGAAACCTGCGCTGCGTAGGCAAATGCAAGGGTCATGGGACCTTGCTTATTCATGGGTAGCTGCTGAACCTTCCTGCCATCATGTGGCTATGCCTTGGCAGGTTTTGTTGGCTATGGTAACTACTTGCTTACTCTGGGGATGGGTACCCCTAGCCGGAATCTTAAGTCTTGGCTTTGGTTCTCTCCTTCGCGCCGGCGAGTTGTTGTCAGCAACCAGGGCAAATCTGTTGCTACCCCAAGATGTTGAAGAGACGATACATTTTTGTAGCCTAAGACAAAACATTCAGGTGCTCGACACCAAGCTGCAAAACTTGAGGTGCCTGATTTGATACAGGTTGTCAACCTTGCCTTTGTTAAGTTTCCTGCTCATGCACGACTTTGGGCATGGTCAGGGCAAACACTTCGACAGAGGTTTAAGGATGTGCTGTCGGCTCTTTCTTTGCCTACAGAGCGGCACGGAGACCTCAAAGCTTTAGACTTGGGTTCACTCCGCGCAGGCGGAGCGACGTGGCACTTGATGATGACAGAAAATAGTGAATACACACGCCGGAAAGGCCGTTGGCTGAGTTCACGTGTGATGGAGATATATGTTCAAGAGACAGCGGCTCTCTTGTTCTCGAAAAGAGTCCCAGCTGACACCAAAGAAAAGGTTTTGGCAATTGCAGGCCTTTTTCCACGTGTTTTGGCAACTGCTTTACGGTTTGAACAATTGCAGCTTCCACACCACGTGTGGCCTGTTCTCTTTCGCCAGGAAGAGCTTTGAGAGTATGGGAGTGATGGGCATGGCTGTTGATGGCCTTGATGGCCCTACTTGGCAACAGCTTGTGAACATGAGCTGGATGGAAAAAGAGCGCCAGCAGTTGAACTGTTGACACTACAACCGTGACTCAATGGCGCCTCTCAAGCTCTACCCGCCCTTGCAACCCTCCCTCACCTGGCGAACGAGGGGCATGGCTGTTGATGGCCTTGATGGCCCTACTTGGCAACAGCTTGTGAACATGAGCTGGATGGAAAAAGAGCGCCAGCAGTTGAACTGTTATATACTTTTGATTAGTTTTGTGTATATATAATCAACGAAACACCCAAAGCGACACAGAGACCTGCCTTGAGGTTCACCAGGTTCGGTACTCCGTTGCTTCGGTGATGCAGCTCGCTGCCCTGGCGGAGATCCGGGGACCTGTGCGGCGGGGAGGGATAGCTCCTCACCCAGTTGCAGCTTGTGCTTGCCAGGTTTGCAACCCAACGGCGCCTTAGATGGAACAAACTTATCCTTTCTGTTAGAAGCGTGCAATCCCCTAAAGAAATAATATGTATATATTCTAATATATGGCTTTGGCGGTTTTGGGTTCAAGGGTATGTATGGTTTTTCAACTGTTCTGTGATTCATGTCCACTTCAGCTCTGGGTCAACATGTCC
>CAXIVM010001563.1:0-14000 GCA_964035705.1 Porites rus | reverse complement strand
AAACATTTTCATCTCTTCAAGTTGTGTTTGCCATGCAAACATGTCTTTGAGCTTCTGTTGCATCGCTGTTCAGTGCTGCGCACGCTGGCCCTTGAGCTTTCTCCAATGATTTCCTGGCTTGCTCGCGAAGGCTCTTCCACCAATTCAGCCCATCATCGATCTTGGACAAAACGGATTTGTCCAAAGCCTGTGGCACCTCTGCTGCTTTGTCACAAATGGCAAGTGGTCCTGGTGGTGGTGGTGGTACTGCGCCGCCCAGATCCATCAGCAGCCGCCCTCCAACTCCAGGAGTTTCGGGTACATGAGGTACCATACTCGAAGTGGAAGCCAAAGAATTCTCTCCAAAGTCGCCTCCAAAGCCCACAGCATTGTCCTGAAAAGTTGGCTGGAAGTTCTCCACGAAAGAAGTGAAGCCTGCAAGCTGGCCTGAGTCCGCATGAGCGGACAAGGTGCCCTGAGTCTGCTGCTCTGCGCCTTGGACCTTGGCAATCTCGATCATGTTGAAGACATAGAACTGTCTTCCTCGCTCATTGACGCACTTCACATCGCCTCTTGCCATTGCTCTGTCGAGAGCCGCCTCTGAACCTAACTTGGCAATGATGAGGCTCTTGGGGTAGCCTTTCAACTTGTCGCTTCCCTGGATGTGGCTGTAAGACTTTGCCACCATGCTGATCACCGGACTCTGCAAGTCCAACTCGAAGGTGCCATCCTCTTTGCGCTTCACAGCGCCATTCACCAGCTTAGTTTTGTCCTCGCGCCTGACATCTCGACTCTCGAAAAGCTGCCTGATTTCCACCGGGAGCTTCTGGAACTGTTTCCTGAAGAAGTACGCCTTGCGCTCATCCCTCTTTTCTAATTGCAGCTTGGTGTCATCTTGGTCATGACCTTTTGCTTCTGGTTCCACTGATTCTTCTTCCTCTGAGTCCTGTGACATTTGGATCTTCGCAGCTTTCTCCAAGTTTTTCTTTTCCTTTGCTCATCTTAGGCTCATCCTTCTCTTCCTTCTCCTTCTTTCCCTTCTTAGGCGCATCGTTCTTCCCCTTGTGTCCTTTCTTAGGCTCAGCAGCCTTCTCCTTCTTAGGCTCATCGCCCTTCCCCTTCCTTTCCTTCTGCTTCTTCTCTTTTTTGCCCTTTGTATCGTCCTCCTCCAGTACCTCCCGTGGTTCCATCTCATCGTCTTTTTTCGTCTTTTTCTTTGGCTGAGGTTTTGGACATGCAGCTGGCCTCTTCAAGACTTTGGCTTTTGGAGCGGCTTTGGATTTAGGAGCTTTGGAAGAAGGTCTCTTCAGCACATCTTCACCATGTTCTTCTTTTTCACTTCCACCATCACCAGCAATTATGGCCTCCGCTGGAGTGCTTGTAATCTCTTCGCGTGCCTGACACATGCAGAGTATACAGAATGGTAACAAACATTGGCAGCTGAATATCTGGATAGGAATTGAATGCGCAATCCAAAAAGTAGAATGCTTTCCCAAGAGAAAAGAACATATAGAAATGTTGAATAAATGTGTCGAGAAAATTCCGAAAGATAATGTTTATGAGAAGATTTTGGATTCCACCAAAGGTCTTAGGCCTCCCCATCTTTGTCCCCAACGTAGCTCGATGCAAGAGCCATAGCGGAAGCAAAGGCTTCCTCAGACATCCTATTTATACTCAGATCCAAAAAAACCTGCAAGGAAATATATAGCATCGCAACTGCATAGCAGTTCCCTCCTGATGAACATGCTTTCTCTGTGCATATGCCACAAAGAAATCATGAATCTCACAAAAACTCTCCTCTCGATCACTCAGAAATCTCACAAAGACAAAGAAATCTAATAGGACACTCTCTCTCTCTCTTGACAGGAAATTCATAAGATAATGTCAATCAGAAAATGCGCTCTCAGTCTCTCCATATACTCTCTCTCTCTCAGGAAAAGAACTTCACTCTGAAAAAGTCACTCAGAAAATACAGTTTTCTTTTTTTCGCTCTCTCTCTCTCTCCTTGTATCTCCCTCTCTCTGAAAACCCACAACAGATCTACAAAAAATCTCTGCTAGAAACTATCCATATCACTCTCTCCTGAAAAAATATCATATATATATATGCACTCTCTCTCTCCCTCCAGAGTTAGATCCCTCAGAAAAATCATCAAAACATCAACAAAAACCAAACAGCTGCTGACTCTATATATGTCTTGATTCTTACATAATAAGATATCTCTTACTTAGATGATAAGATATATATCTTATCATATTAAGATATATTCAAGCTGATAAGCTAAGACATATCTTGGCTATTATTAAGCTAAGAGGATCCTTGGGGCACCTCGACATGGACCTTGCGACTGCCATGAAGCGATTCACGTCCGCAGACTTCAATCGCATGCTGGCCGAAGGCCAAGGCAGGTCCTCAGTTGCTGACTCCGGAGCTGGATCCTCTGGGGATCGGTTGCGGCTGATCGAAGAGAACTACAAGCTGCGTGATCAGCTCAAGCGCCAGGAAGGGAAAGAGACCCGTGAGCGTTCGCGGTCACCCAATAGGAAGGTCAAGCGCGAATCCACTGACGAGGAGGAAGAGCGCATCATCCGCGAGAACAAGCGCCGCGACAGGAGCAAGAGCAGGCATCGCGAGCGCAGCACAAGCACCACTGAGAGCAGGAAGTAATTCCTCAAGCTTGCGGATAAGACCACATATCCCAAGTCGGCACCGCCGAGGCGAGCACGTTCCACGAAGCCGGAACGGCGTACGCCAAAAGGGAGTGTTGGCGTCTTCCTCAAAGAGAAGGCCGCGAGGAGCGAGGAAACTCCGACCGCTTCGGAAGGAGTTCCTCAGAAGGCTTCGGACGGAACCTCTCCGAAGAAGCCAGACAAGCGCCGCCCTCGTGAGCCGGCATATCCTCCCGGGGTGAAGGCGATGGAATCCCCGGAAGAGCGCGAAGCGAACAAACGCGAGCGCGAAGAGTCCGAGAAGAAGGAGAAGAAGCCTAAGGTGAAGGCAATGCCATCGAAGGTGAAGGCCAAGCCAAAGGCCCCGGATTCGAAGTCGGATGCAAAGCCGGCGAACTCCGGATTCACCAGCGGTGCATTGGGGATGCTTCGATCCGCACTTGCATCGAACCTCTCCTCAGAGATCGAGACTGAGGAGGACCCGGACAAGAAGGCCGAGCTGGAGAAGCAGAAGAAGGAGCTCCAGCGTGACACGCCTCGCCAGTCGATCAAGATCACCGAGGACAACATGCGCGACCAAAGCTTCCACGACTCCAGGTACTATGCTGACGTGGCGGCTGGCAAGCCGCATCACATTGCCTGGAAGAACGAGAAAGGCCGTCGTCGGACGATCTTGGACCGGCGAAGCGGTTTGGTCGATCGAGCGTCAGAGAAGCTTGAACTTGATGACAAGTGGCACTCCAAGCATAACGCGCCAGGAACTGGCAAGAAGCGCAAGGATCTCGATGGCCTCAACGCCGATGTGGATACCGAGGTTGTGGAAGATCGCAAGGACAAGTCGAAGCCGATCGAGCGTCGAGATGAAGCCGTGCCTTTGAGCCGGAAGGAACGCGAATCCTTCCAGCAGTTCCCGGATGACGAGAAGGCAGTGCTTGAGCGGCCAGCGACCCGCAAGGCAGCTGAGCCTCGCATCCGCGGAAAGGACTACTACAAGCGCAAGCGTGAGGCACGCAAGGAGCGGAAGCGTCAGGCCAAGCATGAGGCCGAGCGCACGCGGCAGCGACGCCACAGCTGGGATGACCAGTACAACAACTGGCAGGAGGACGAAGAGGAGGAGGCGCCCGAAGTCCATGATTCGGGTTCAGAGCCGAATGAGACGGATGAAGAGCGATCGGATTCCGAGCTCAATTCGTTCTCGGCACCTCCGAACGCGTCGTTCGGAGAGCCGCATGTCGTTGAGGAGCGCAGCTACAAGACCGCGTCGGCTGAGTCGCTGGCGGATGAAGGCGGAGTTGTCCTTCGTGGGACGGACGCCAATGGGAGCTCGAAGATTTTGGAAGGCCGGGTCACAGGCGTTCATCGCACCCTGGCCTCGGGAGCGAAGGTGGCAAAGCACCGCCACATTGCGCTCGGAGCCCGTGGCGGATTGCTGATCCCGAAGGACTCCAAGGCTGGAAAGGAGTATTCAGCCTTCACTGACAAGCTCTATAAGAAGCATGAGGGAATGACTCCGGTGGCTCCGACTCTTCTGGCGGGCCTCCCAATCGGGTCTAAGTCCGGAAACTCCAACCATTGGAGGATGCTCCAGCCGCGTCGGCCGGGGCACCCGATGAGGAATCGGGAGAAGAGGTTGGAGAGGAGCAAGCGCAGGTGATTGTAAAGCGATCACCGGCGGATCCTACAGCTCAAGAGGTACAGGAACATCGTGCCGCCGGGCATGTTGTTCACCGGACCGGAGCTGGTGCATCCACTGCCAAAGGGCCCGCGTAACGGGTCCGCGACACCCACGTGGACTTGCAGCTCAGGACGAAGAGGGTAGGATTCCGCATGTTTCACTCGACTACTGCTACATGAACGCAGGGCAGGAAAAGAGAAGCGACTCGGAGGGCGACGGCATTTTGCCGTGCCTGATCGTGAAGTGTCACAAGACGGGTCGTTATTGGGCGAACGTGGTTCCATCGAAAGGGGCAGATTTGTTTTCTGTAGTTTGGTTGAAGGCTTGCCTCAATGAGACAGGTTTCAATGAGCTTGGTTTGAAGAGTGACAACGAGCCGGCCATCCTTGCTCTGAAAGGCAAAGTGAAGGAGGAAAGTAAGCTGAAGATTCACATGGTTGAAGCGCCAGTGGAAGATCATCAAGCAAACGGGTACATCGAGGTCGGTGTACGGGAGCTCAAGCGTCAGGTGAGGGCCATCTTGTCTGACCTGCAGGAACGACTTGGGTTCGAGGTTGAGCCAAGTCATCCATGCATGATGTGGCTGCCACGGCACGCCGCATATCTTCTGACCCGGTTTCGCATTGGGCCAGATGGGAAGACTCCCTATGAAAGAACCTTCGGAAAGAAGTGGAGGACTTGTTTAGTGAGCTTCGGCGAACACATCCTGTTCAGGCCAAGGCCACTTCGTGATGGTCGACGACATGATCTTGCACCAAGAGTTTCAATGGGGATGTATGTTGGCACAGGGTTGCGCAACAACGACGTCTTCGTCATGACCGCGAGGGGAATAGTGAAAGGTAACACTATCGCCCGAAGACCTCCCGAAGATCAGTTCAAGTACGAGGACTGGAGTGAACTCCGGGGAGTTCCGTGGAGACTCGAGGCTCGTGAGCCTGGCGAGGTTCGAGTTGACCTGCCAGTCGTTGCAGGGCCAATGACAAGGCCACCAGTTGAGGAGGTGATTCCAAGGAATCTCTATGTGACGAAGAGCGACATCGACAAGTTCGGATACACCCCACTGTGTCCAGGTTGTGAGGCACAGTTGATGGGAACGGGTCGTAGAGCCCATAACCCAGAGTGCAGGTTTAGGATTGAGAGCGAGCTCATGAAGACCGAAGAAGGAAAGCAGAGGATCGAAGCTGCAAAAACTCGGATTGATGCCGGGCGACGCCCTAAGGCTCCAAGAGTTGGAGGTGGGGCTGGCGAGCCAGAGGTTGTGGAAGCTGCCAGCGTTCCCGCGTTGGTAGGTGTTCCAGAGCCTGATGCCGAAATGGCCTCGGGAGAAGCTGTTGGAGAACCACTTGAACGAGTTGCACGTCGCGAACTCGAAGACCGAGGAGAAGATCCCGGAAGCCCAAAGAAGAAGCAGAAGTCCGCTGTCCGCCGGACTAAGCGAAGTTCGGAGGCAGACATTGAAGAGCTGCATCACCAGATGCAGGATGAAGCAACTGCAGGCGCAGTTGTAGATGACGAAGGGGCAGCGGTAATGGGACCACTCCCATCGGCGGGGAGCACAGATCCTCAGCCACCAAGAGTTCCAGTCGCAGCTCCAGACATTTCATCTGGAGGCAGCGGCGCCATGGATCTAGGACATCTTTCAGATTGTCTTTGTTCTGTTTTGAGAGATGCCCGCAAGAAGGGCAACGTACAGAAGACTGCTTCAGAGATCTTTTCACCGCAAGAGTTTCAGCGCAAGCCCAATTGGTTGGATTGCGCCCTGGATTTGCAATCGACCTTGAGACCAAGCGAGAAGACGGAAGTCATTGATTCACACATTGAGGATTTGTTTTCACTGCTTGAGAAAGAGAAACCCAAGCTTTTAGGTGGTTCACCTCCTTGTGGACCATTCTCACAGCTCCAGAACTTGGTCGACATTCGGAATCATGTTCCCCAGTCGGTCAGGTCACAAAGGTTGCAAGAAGGCAAGAAGCATCTGCGAACTTCAGTGCGCGCCTATCGTGTACAGATGGACGCAGGCCGCTACTTTTTGCATGAGCATCCGAAAGGAGCACGCAGCTGGGAAGAGCCAGTCATCAAAGAACTTCGAAACGATCCACGTGTTTACGAAGTTGTTGGGCCTATGTGCAGGTGGAAAATGGAATCAGAAGACGCGCGGGACAAGGGCCTAGTGAAGAAAGAAACCAGGTGGCTGACCAACTCGCCGCACTTGGCGAGGACGCTATCTGGCGTATGCTCCAATAGCCAAGGCAAGACTTGGCACCGACGCGTCAACCTCATCAACGGTCGGGCAAGATCGGCACAGGTCTACCCGCCACTGTTGGTTCGAGGGATTCTTGAAGCGTTGAGAAACCAACTTGCCGAAGATGGTGAGTTCAGCCAAGCTTTGAACTCGCTGGGTGCTGGACCGGTACCAGATGCCGCTCCAGTCATAGACGAAGAGCAAGAGGTCTTTGACCATCTTCCTTCCGCTGACGTGACAGTCACCGGACCAGTCTACGACACCAACACTGGTGCAGAGTTGGACTTGGAGAAAGTTGCCGCCGCTAGGAAGGAGTTGGACTGGGTTCAACGCCAGTGCATCTACAAGAAAGTGGATGCAGAAGACGCTCGAAAGGTTGGAAAAGTTCCAATCGCAATGAAGTGGGTTGACCGCAACAAGGGCGACAACGAAAGACCCAACTACAGATCTCGCCTTGTTTGTCGTGAGATCAAGAGCCCACAATGCAGAATATATTCCAGAGTACGCAAGCTTTAGTGCAATGCCACCTCTGGAAGCTTTGAAGATTTTGCTTTCTTTAATGGTCACGCTGAAGGTTTCCAAGCGCAACCGCAAGCCGTTGAAGGTTCGGCTGATCGACATCAGCAGAGCTCATTTTTACGGTCAAGCACAGCGTGAAGTGTTTGTCACCCTCCCGGAAGGTGATCAAGAAGAAGGCAAGGTAGGACTGTTGTTGAAGAGCATGTATGGCACGCGCGATGCAGCCAACGTTTGGCAGCAATCCTACGCTGATGTTTTGAATCGAGCCGGATTCAAAAGATCTGCTGCTTGGCCAGCCATCTTCTTTCACGAGAAGTTGGAGGCAAGGCTGTTAGTCCACGGTGACGACTTTGTTATCTTGGGCGACGACGCAGCTCAGCAACATGTCGAAAAGGCATTAAGAGAAGCATACGATCTCCGTGTTGACGGAAGTATAGGTGATAGGTGTTGGAGAAACTAAGCAGGAGTTTTGCATCCTGAACCGTCTCGTACGCTTCGACGAGAGGTCAGGAACCATCTTCTACGAGCCAGACCCACGCCATGCAGAGATCTTGCTGAAGGACCTCAACATGGAGACTTGCAAACCAGTGAAGAGCCCAAACGAAAAGTTGACAGCAGAAGCATTGGCAAAGAGGATGGAACTTGATGTTGTTGATCCTCATCGGATCAGCCAATACCGTTCTCTCACAATGCGTGCAGCGTTCCTAGCTCAGGACCGCCCTGATTTGTCGGAGACGGTCAAGTGTTTGGCAAGGAAAATGCAAGGTCCGACCGAAGCTGATTTTGGAGACCTCAAACGTCTTGCCAGATATTTGAAAGGAACAATGCGCATGGTACAAAAGTTCACTCCGCAAAAGTTCAGCGATGTTGTTTCAGTTCATGCAGACTCCGATTTTGCCGGCTGTCTCTTGACTCGCAAGAGTACAACGGGCCTGGTATGCTACTATGGGCGACATTCACTTCGCCACTCGAGCAATCTCCAGTCCACGGTTAGCTTGTCTTCAGGTGAGAGCGAATTTTACGCGTTGGTGAAAGCTGTAGCTTCTGGCATGGCAACCCAGGAGTTGTTCAGGAGTTGGGGCATCAACACAAAGCTCCACGTCTACACCGACTCGTCAGCAGCAGTTGGAACATGCAACCGATTTGGACTTGGAAAGTCGAGACACGTCCAGACTCGATTTCTTTGGATTCAAGAGAAGTTGGCAGAAAAGGTATTCGAACTACTATTCAAGATCGACACGAAGCTGAATACTGCTGACATTTGTACAAAGGCACTAGCTAGTGAGGCAGTAGAGCGCCATTTAAAGGCGATGGGTTTTGAGGCACTTTCAGGATGATCTTCGATAGCGAAAGCTGTCACGTGATTGTCTGTACAGTGAGCAAAAGTGTTCTCAAAGTGGACACAAGCTTAAGTCACCTCGTGTCCAGCTGGGGTGATTTGAGTTCTAGACCCTCATAAACATGAGTGGTACCCTTGTTACTTTTGGCTCAAGTAAATAGGAGCGTTGCTACTTTCTGTTCAGCACCCCAGTCTTCGTGGGGCTTCCGCTCCTGACAGTTTCCATGGCTGCCTGAGGTGTTCGCAATCCTTTGCCGGAAGGCCCGTGTGTTGTCGCTGTGCTTCGAAGATGTGAGAATAGATTGGATGTTCGGAATCGAAAGGCTGCCTTGAGAGCCCCTAGTAGCGTCCTTGCTCCTAGTAGCGATGCCAGGAGCCCCTAGTAGCTTCTTGTTCCTAGTAGTAAGGCCAGGAGCCCCTAGTAGTGTCCTTGCTCCTAGGAGGAGTGAATCCATGCGAATCCTGACATTGCTTCGCCAATGGTGATCAGTAGTCCGTGTTTGGTGCTGTATCAGTTGCCAGCTTGGAGAAGCAGGGTTGGTGAGTACAGATGCGAGGCACTGCGCAACCTTGGTTGGGACAACTGGCTGGTACCTCCACCTCTGGCACCAGATTCTGATGGGGTGTGGGCTACCAGAGTTGTATTCCAGCTTCGGTTCAAGTGAATAATGGGCAACGGTCACCTGTTTTTAAGCGATCCTGGCCACCCGCAAGTGTTTTGAGCTCATATGATCTTCCAATGTTGTGCCATGTTGTGCCCACAATCCTGCATGACAGAACAGACGTTTTTTGCCATACACGGTTTGCCCAGGCAACGCTGACAGTGTTGGTGGCGTTGATAGCAGGCGGCAGAGTTGCAATGCAATTAATTGCACAGACAAGTGGATTGATGTGAAGGAAACTGCCAAGGGCACAAGATGCGCCTGATCATTCTGAGACCGTTCTCACTGGACTGGACGGCTTCACCCAACCAGCTAGACTCTGGCCGAGTCATTTGTGTTTTTCTGTTTGAACGATCTGGAACATCCGTTGCCGAGGGCTCCTGGCATCGCTACTAGGAGCAAGGACGCTACTAGGGCCTTTGATTTGGGCTGACCGATCGACTGAGCTTTTGAGGTCCAATCGACCTCGCGCGGACCTCATTTGTCGAGTCAACCTGCAACCGAGAGAGTTTAGCAGCAACTGAGAGGCCAAAGGGAAGTTCAAAATGTGTTTCTCGCCGTTTTGTTCACAACCCCCCCTGGAGCCTCCTCCCCATGAAGTGTGCAAGGCAGGAAATCTTTGAAGTCATGTTACATGTTGCTGTTCGGTTTAGATCAAATGCAGTTCGAATACAAATTGCGTCATATAATTAAGTACCCCTCTCCAAGATTGGCCATCATCAAGTACCCCTCTCACACAGCATGGTCCTGGATGTTTCAGAATGCTTCAAGCAGGGGCCTGTTCGCAGACGTCAACATTGGTGACCCTGAAACGCATTGGAGTGATGTGGCCTTGGCATGCCATGGCCGAGAAGACTCTGGGCACCTCCTGGCCTGGAGTGCAACCGCAGTTGCACAACAGATTAAATGAAAGTTGTGGAGGGTGAAGCCTTTTGGAAGCCACAGCACGACGTGGCACGTTTGCCTTGCACGTGTATCATAATAATTCAAAATGATTCATAATATGATGATCATGTTTTATAATGTTGTATATATATATATATATCTCATGTCATGACATGCCTTCATAAATCAAGCATGTTCAACAACTGGAATAAGATTATATAAGAAAGTGTAGATGTTGATCAGTCCGATTCTTTTTCATTGAAAACTAGCACTTCGAAAAGCCATGGTCGACGCCGGCAACGCTTACCTGTGGTCCATTGGGTTCGCTATTGCCCACGTGTTAGCTCGATAGACAGGAAGCACTCCTTGGCACACATCAACTGAACTCTCCTGGGAAAGAAGTCCGCCGCCCCCCTGGATGGATTCCCGATGTCTCAGGAACACCAGCTGAATTGAAATCCTTGGTGTCACCAGATGTGGCCCCTGGGATTTCCAAAGGCTTCGCGGTCCTTGACATCACCGAGTCCGAAGGTCAAGCCAGATGGTGACAATATGCGTGTCCCAGGACAAAACAAAGGTTGAAACAATAGTTGAAGGATTCCACATAAGGTGGCCCCCTCTATAGAGGTACTGTACATATGTAGCTCCACTTGGTTGTTCTTGGACATCACATGTCTTACCAAGGAGTATCACTCATTTTGGATATGATCCGACTTTTGGCTCAAGCACTGCTAAAACAGCGCGTTCATTCGTTACGTCGATCGGAGGCGTGTCGTCGTAACAACAGGTTAACAGCCTCATCAGTCTCTTTCCATATTCGTGGTACTTGCTTGATTGAGCCCAAGTGTAGTCCCACATCCATATACCCATCTCATTCGCTTTCGTGCCAACATCGGTTTGCAAGGCACTTGTGCGTGAGCTCAGTGAAGCAAGAAGCAGAGCATCTTGGCAAGGACTGTTCAGGGTGCATCAGGGCTGGTCGTCTGCACTCCCGTGCAGCCCCAGTTCCTGAAAGAAACCAACTTCCATATTAGAGAGTTAGGAATTGCCAGCAACTGCATTCGGTAAGTGGTTCGACTTGTTAGTCCCTGTCCCTCAAGAGAAACTGGTACTGAGTTGAATCGTGTCAAAGACCTGTCGAGTGCATTCGCTGTTGAGTTGAGACCCACTCCAAAAGTGTGTTCTTAGTTTGGCATTTTGCCAGAGATCCCAATACTTGTGCAAGGGCATTCGTCTTGTGAGATCCTAAGAATTTAGTGAACCAAAGGTATCAAGAAGTAAGTGTGCGTGACATCCCGTTGTTGTGGCTGGAGCAAGCAAAGTAGTTTCACTGCAAGCGTGTTTCACCGCAAGCGTTTGTTTCACCGCATTGCCACGCGTTTGTTTCACTGCAAGCGTCCTCTTGATACTTGAAGCAACTGGTGCGTTCTTTCGAGTTGCATGAGCCGTCGTCCTGTCACACCACCGCGGCCGAGCCGCCGCCCTGTGACTCCACCGCGTCTGAGGAGGGAGAGATCGCGTTCTCCGTTGACCATGCAGCAGGAGGGATTGGTTCACGCGTTTCAGCGGAACGTTGCGACTCGGAGAGGAGGCCGACAGGCTCGGGCCAGGACCCGCGGCATCCATCGAGGTTTGTTGCAGGTGCTTCACGAGAGGATTCTGCGTGTGTTGGAGCAGCTTTGGGACCGTGCGCAAAGGCAGGTCTACGAGGATCGTCTTCGACAGATCGAGGAGAGGCAGGCTTTTCTCGAGCGTGGCTATCCAGAGAACAAGTATACTGTGCTTCCGAACATCAGAGATTTTTACATTGTTGTGGCGGTGTTGAAGTTCCGTCGGACATTGAGTCGGTATCTTTGGTGGAGACCATTGTTGATTCGGAGGAGGAAAGGGACGAGCCGATTGTTGTGGAGGCCGGGCCTCTTGACTTCGCAGTGCATCACGGGCTTGAGCGTGTTTCTTCATCATCGACCATCGAGCACATTCGTCTTGTTGAGCGGCGTGAGGCACCAGACGTGCTCAGGCCGCAGTTGATCTTTCCTCCGTTGCCGGGTTGGAGCGGTTGGAGGCAGTGGGAGCTGGAGGTGCAGATTGAGGACGGTTTGGCACGGATTCATCCACAGACTCGTTTGGTGGTGTCGTGGGATTTCCATCAGGTGCTGGATTGTTTTCGGGTGTCCTCAAGGCAAAGGGAGCATTGCGAGAACGGTCGATTGCCTTCACAGGTACAGGATACATTGGCTCGCGTGGCGGCGTTGTCCAGCAATCCGACTCAGATCGTTACTTCGTATTGCCATCAGACAGCGACAGTGAACAACGTTTTCCATCATTGTCGACCTCAGCCAGAGTTTGCGCCCAATAGATCTGGTTAGACAATTTCCTGCCTAATAGTTAATTCCTTATTTCCTAACTAATTTGTTACTTTTTAAGGTTGCAAAATTAACTTTCTTAAGGTTATTTAGGTTTTTTAAGGTTATTTGTTTGAGGTAATTTCTGTCTTTTTTCATGGAAAACTCAAAGAAACAAGTTGTTTTCCCAAGTTCTTTTGTGTTTGTGCATCTAGGATTACTGTCACAAGTGGGATTGTTTTTTGTGTCAAGAATGATCTGCAGCTAGGGTTACTGATGTTTTCTGCTGTTGGCACAAGCTGGTTTCAAGCTGTGTGGCTAAGAATTGGATGTCATGGCTGGCCATTTAAATGCAGTCACATGGACATTGTAAAGAGGAATCATACACACGAAGTGGAAAACATATTCATTCATTCATTCAAGGTAGGCAGGGTCGGTGATGAGGAATTATTTGATGTCATTCAGTTCACGCACTCCTTTCAGCTTGAGGCTCAAGCCAAAAAGGAGCGTCGCTCCGTGTGAATCAGGGTCGCTGATTCGCAAGATTCTTTTTGTGTGCGAGCCATGGCTGACGCAAGTGCTCGACGTGCGGTTGAGCAGGAGAAACTGAATACCTGGTGTGCCAGGATGGGGATTCAGAGTGCAAGCGACTTGGCTTTCTGGTTTACCTCCTACGAGGAAGCACTTCGTGAAGCCGGTCGCGCAGTGGCAGATGGGTGGGATCTCGCTCGCCGTGAGAGCGAACCGGGGATGGCAGCCCTGGTTCGGCACCTTTTTGCGAGAGAGACAGTTCGCCAATCTCGCCCGCCACAACCATCCAGTATTCCGGCTCCTTCAATGCCTTCATCTTCGGTGGCACGTCCAAAGCCGTCTTCATTTGCTGGGCCTGTCAAGCCAAAGAAGCAGCCAGCCCAGCCGGCCGGTGCGAAGGGCGGAGTCGCCGCCTTGTTTATTCGTGACTTGTTGGGCATTATGGTGACCTTGATGCCTCCGCCACCTGCTCGACGAGATGAATACATGGCCAATTGGTCCTCCCGCTTGGAGAAGCTATGTGCCCGCACCGAGGCGGCTACCATCAAGCGCGTGGTCCATACCTGGAAGGACTTGGTGCGCTATATGGACCATTTGGGTTTGAAGTTCCCTGACTCCCATGCATTGGCCACCTTCGCCCTGGGCTGGATGATCCGAAACCTTCGTGTACCACTGGATTTGAGTGAAGCTTCCAGGCTGGCTCCGGTCCGGAGCACTCGGCTGGGACAGGGGCAGTCCCAGGCAGCCCCGCTTGAGCCGGGCATGGTGACTCACTTGTTGGGGGTCCTGGAGTACACGGCCGAGCATGCTCACTGGCCTATCCTGATGGCTGCTGCGGCCACGGTGTTTGGGCTCATTCGGTTTTGCCACGTGCAACGGAGCTACCTTATTGGTGCGAACTCCGCCATCCTCATCTTCTGGTGCTTCAAAGGTAAGACCGGGGCCCGGGATGGGTTCGCCTGGTCAATTCCTCGGCTCGGCAGCCTCGACCTCTACAATGAGCGCCCCCCCTAGTTATCATATTTATAACTTAAGTTGTTTTAGATACACCACATATAAATAAGTTATAATCAAGTTATCAAAGGCCGTGGCCATCTTAGTTGTAACCAACATACAAATTAGTTGTCGAAGTTATTAAGTTTTATAACTTGTTT
>CAXIVM010001561.1:60000-67500 GCA_964035705.1 Porites rus | reverse complement strand
GCATACCATTCAATCATTATATTAAATAATTTAAAAAGTTGAAATAAAAGGTTATTGTGCGACTGCGTAAATTTCGCGGCTGCCTTGCTTTCAAGTTTAAGTGCCCTTCTCGCCAGAGAGTCATACCATAACACTGGTGGCCATCTCCCGTGAATCCTGGCTGACAGCTGCAATTAAAGTGTCTAGGGGTATTCATACAAGTTGCATTTTGGTGGCAATCATGGGTGCCGACGCTGCATTCGTCGATATCTACATAACATGTGGAGAAAAGATTATATAACATTAGGCCGTTTTCTGTTAGCTTTTCTTCCCCTATTGTATGATTGAAGTGGGAACGTGAATTGTCTGTGAAGAAATTTTTGAACACTGTGTTCCTGGGTTTCCACCCACACTAGGGGCTTTTGGTTTTCGAACAAGGTATGTGGTAACAGTGGTACGATGGGTGCGTACGTACGTTCACTCAGTTGGAAGGTTAGGTCTTGTTATGAACAAGTATGGGGAGAGGGGGGCATAGGTACAGACAATAAAAGAAACTCGAAAGTAGTATACTTCAATCCTTATAGACCTAGTTTAATGGATAATTAAATAAAGTCTCCTGATAACAGTCTCCTGTAGCTTGGTAGTAGAGTATCTGGGCTATTAATTTTATTTTCATGTTGAACAAAATTGAGAGAAAAGCAGAACATTTCTCCAAAAATAATGGTCCAGTTTTGTTACTTAAAACTTATATGTTTTGGCCGGCTGAAACGGCTTCCTGTCGTCTGTTGCCAAGGATGGAAAGCAGAGGGACATAGATTGAAACCGCAGTCGGTTGAAAAAGTCAGGCCAACTTTTTCAAGTATTAATGCTCAAGGCCTACAAAAATTACCAAAAAATTATTATCATGGTTATTGCTCCCTGATGATTTGTCTGATATTTTCTTCATAACTCTAACAGGAGCATTTTGGAGTGTGTGCGTGAAAATGCAATGAGAACAAAATTGACCTAAAATAGTCCTCGTCACGTAGCCCCTTTAACAATATCACCTCTGGTTTAAATCACGACTGCATTTTTCTGGCCCGAACAAAAGTCCATGCATGCATTTCTTTGTAGTTTACACCCTCGTCGATATGGCCACCTGGTTATTACAACTAGCGACCAGCAATTTTTGGGATTAACCGCTGCTTTTTGCTTGCGTCGCAGACGCTCTAAACCTTCTGTACGGACTATACAAATGGTTTAGACGCAGGGGCGGATCCAGGATTTTTTTGGGAGGGGGTGCACTCGTCTCTTGCTCTACTTCAACACCAATAAACCACATAGTTTTTTTGTTTTTTTGCAGAATACCAGTTGTATTAGAAAACCGCAGGTCATCTCAGGTGGGGGTGCGCACCCCCTGCACCCTTCCCCTAGATCCGCCCCTGAGACGAGTGCGTGGGCCGGCTGCAACGCAGGCTACCGTTGCCATTTTTGAAATCTTATCTCGTTAGTAGGACTGAAGTCATGTGAATTCGAACGCTCATTGAAATCAGGTGGCAAGCGCCTAAAGCAATCGATCTGACAAACAGTGACAATTTGCTATTACTAGTTGTTAATCTAACGTTAGAATAATTAGAAGCGGCCCAAACTCAAGTTACCGGGGAAGGGTGTAATGTAATTTACATACCATAGGTGACGCGCCGGAGTCGCCTTACTCAGAAGTTTGTCATCACACAGTGAATTTAAAGTAGGCTTACGCTACACGGTTAATAAGAAGATCAATCATGATCGTTGAATTGAAAAAAAAATGTTGTTAAATCAACTGGTTTCCACTTCACCATTAAGAATTATTGTCAGTGTAAAAGCATACACTTGGGGTGATGAAACCTAGTGAAAAGTTTACATGAGAAGAAACACAGGACTTGTACTGTAAACTGTAAGTATCTCGGAAAGCTCAACACATTTACTATAAGGAATTACATGGAGCTCTCAAAGGGAACCCGAACGCTGAATTAGCTAATAGAATAATTAGGAGTATTTACGCTGCATTAGATAATTAAATCATAAAATGTATTTACCTGGAGTGTTCCGGTGTTTATGAGTCGTTTTCGAAGGGATTTGAATCCGATCAGAGAGGGTTAACATTGCTGGTATCAAATGGTGGTGTGTCTTTCAGGTAGGTGCACCACCTAAAGTGCAGCCTATTTTTGTTAGCGCCACCTATAGAGAATCACTGAATTACACTGCACCCATGGGTGTGTCACCTAAAGTGCAGCCTATGTTTGTTAGCTCTACCTAAGAATCACTGAGTTTGTAAGCTCTACTTAAAGATCGTGTTTGCCTTGCGCGCTCTTCAGAAATTGAGCTTTGATTTCCGTAACCATTTTATACCTGTCCATATTGGGCACCAAAAGATCGACGTTTATAGTTCCTCCATAATAGAAGAGTTTTATTCTAGGTTTAAACGAGTTTGGCATTAAAAAAGAAGGTGCAAGAGATTATAGCACACAAACATTGTCATCTAGCTCCTCGCACGTAGCCGGAACCATCTAAGCCAACTAAATAAAGCCTATAACGAGAAATCGTCCTCAAATGGCCCGGATAAATTATACTTACTTTGCGAAAGAAGTTGATCACCAGAAGCAAGTCATCGCTAGCATTAGATAATACTCATGGTTTTCTTGAGTTTTATGCACGATTTTTCGCCGAGAAACAAATTAAAAACTTCAATTCTTATTTTACAGTAGTCGGTTCTTTTACCTTGAATTCGTCAACACTTGTGAAGGTGAACAAAGCGATGAAATCCGGCACTCTTCTTTCAAAAATAGCGAGATGCGCGAAGCCGCGTGTAGTAAAATCCACCGATCTGCACTGCATTCTCAATACCAATATCAAAAAATGTCGTGGGGAAAAACCTACGAAGAGGAAAAACTGCCAGATCCTCCCCTCGGCAATGTATTCCAGCTACTACGCCGGCGCAGTCCAGAAGGTGGAATCAACGTGGGACGAACCTTGTGATTCTTTTAGAAGCCTTTTGCGTGCCATCTAATTTATTCTGGTACGAAATCTAAAACACGAAAAGAAAATCTAGAATTTTCGAGGAGCGCAACAAATTAAATGGGATTAGTCGTATTAGCTTCCGACAAAGCTTTCAATTCTGCTTACAATGCTGCGTGAGATTGTACTTCCAGTAAAAATCCTCTGTGTCCTCTCGTGTAAGATCCTACCTTTTTACCAGCAACATCTGTATTGACTTAAAATGTCTGATGTAACGTGCAATAGCAATCAAAACGTATGCATGGAACGCAGCTTATAATAGACACTCCATTTTCTAACAAATTTTCTTGGGGACTATGCCCCCAGATCGTATCGTAACATTTGATAGTTGCATCTTCGGTGCTCATACGCTCCCCCATAAAAAACATGTTGGCTACAGCTCCTGATCAAAGGAAATTTATTTCTGAAAGAAATAAATGGTTTTATGGTTAATGTGACTGATTAATGTGTCATTTCTCCAGTTACTGGGGAGGGGGCGTTCCTGCCATCCGGGACATTATATATTGTGTTTTTAAGACATGAAAGAGAGGCACAAGGCCTCTCTGCTCACTGCAACAAGAAAGTGGGAAAACATTTTTAGACGGTGGGCAGGTTTGGATGCAGGATGCTGGTGATTTATCAGTCTCCTTTGATCTTCTTGGGTTTTATTTAGCAAGCATCACCTGTTCTTTGAGATAAGTACTAGATTATTGCCAGATGGCTTACCGCTTACTCTCGGTGCTGTATTGATTTGCATAGATCTGATAGGATGTGCGTGCACACGATCGTCTTGTTGATTGCAAGAATTGATACACGTTACCGTCGTTTATGCTAATAATATATAGATTTAGCCAGGGCTAAAAGCGAGGCTCCCATTAATAAATTTATAATTTAAATCAAACAATAAACTTGTATTCGAATTCCACAATTCAGTTAACTTTAGAGCACATTTATGTGACTTTTGAGAGAAAGGCTACCTGATTTTAGAGAAAAATAATTTGTAAACAGCCCAAGAGTGAACCAAATCTTACATCGAGTTGGTAGCCTCATATGTACACCCAAAAACTGGTAATCATCGTCGATCACATTTAAGAGCCATAATGGGTCTTGATCACCGTAGATTAATTAGTGGAAAAAAAAATCAGGCCAACTTTTTGGCGTTCGACAAGTTTACTTTGCAAAATATTGTCAACAAATCTGGGTGCGTGTAAACCAACCTTTTATACCATTTATACATCACATCTGAGGTGAAACAGTAGTATGAGGCACTGTTTTTATCATACCGGCAGACCTCGGACAGAAAGCAGTATTTCACAATACAAATTGCACTCATTCAATATTCATAAACTGTTAAAAAAATTTCCAAAATCACCTATACGGCCATCCGGTTCTCACTTTCGTAGTGCGAGCTGTGGCGAGTGTTTGAATGAACATTAACAGAGTTACGCTCCAACATTATAAAGAATTTAATCTTTTTTTTTGTTGTTTAATGGTTTATTAACGCGCGGCATTTTGAGTACTCCTGCAAGCGATGTTCACTGAACGACTGAAAACAATCGGCACAGCGATTAAAATTACAAGAGAGACTACTAACAATCAATAAAAGAAATATAATTCGGTGTAACATATACAGAAACAACAATTTTCATTCAGGAAGACAATTAAAGTATCCCTAAAAATCCTGAGTCTTCAAGCTTCAAGCTTAAGTTTATGTTTTAAGCCGGCTTCCCGGTGTTTGCTTTTTTCAAAGACGAACTCGAGGCAAGAAAATCGCTCAAAGCTTTCTTTTCCGGCCAGAATTATAACTAAACATTCTTTGGAACGTTTTCTTTCTATTTGCGGTAAGGAAACTGTCTAAACGCTTTTTAAAGTTCTGTAAGCTTATCAAAGCTGATACTCGGTCAGATCATTGTCTCAAATCTTACACACGTGCATAAACTAAATGACCGCATAAACTCCGCTCGACTTCATTAAATTAGATCCAAAACAACAAACATCAAATACAATAATTTCTCTGGCTTACCATTCGAGATGCAACTCCTGAAAGGTATCAAGAAAAGCCAGTATCGCTTCAGACTTTGCAATCCTCTTACGCATCAAGCAAGGTGAAAACGAAAACGATGCCATCCGAAATCGGATTTCCGACTTTGACAAGCGACGTATTCCTCAACCAAAAACCCAATAAACAAACTAGCCATGAATAACAGAGGACTCCTGATAGCAGCTGAATTTCATTTTGCACATCCAGTGGAAAAAGACAGTTAAAAACACACAAGTTGACACAAAACTCTGTCAGCTTCAGCTGTCAAAGTAAACAAGATTCAAGATGCTGCATAAATTTTCCGCATGAACTCACCTGTCAAATTTTGACCAATCAGAGGATAAAAATTGGACGTAGAGCGTGACCAACGCGTGACCATGGTGAGAAAAGTCAAAAGCAACTGTCTTCCCTGCCTGTAACAGCTGGCTGAAGTTTCGCGTCCGAGGTCAGTTTGCAATCAAAATTTTAATTGTGTAGCACATAAACACAACATATTTCATATGAATTTAGAAAAAACTTGAACTTGAGACTGCGATCACTTGAAAACTAGTAACTTGTCAGCGGATAACTTCAAAAAATACGTGACCTCGATAGGTCGACACCTGAGCCCGCGATACGGTCAGGTGATACTGGTCAGCGGGTACCCTGTTTTGACAGCTGTCAATTGATCAAAACATTGATGTCCAATATGTGTGCATTATCAGTTTAACTAGTAAAAGTATGAGATTGAACATTGTTCGCGATCTAGTAAAACAATTAACTGGTCAGCGGACAGCTTCCAAATAAATCACGTCACCTCGATGAGTTGACACAGGAGCCCGCGATATGGTCATGGGATACTGGTCAGTGGCTATCCTGTTTTGACAGCTGTCAATTGACCATAGTGTGAATGTCCTAAAATCCCATATTAAAGATGTGGACTTGCCAAGACACGCCTGAGACACCCCTCCCTTCCTTTTGATAGTCTCCCCTACCCCACCCGTACAATCTGTAGACGCGTACGTACGTACGCTCGGTCAATCACGTGACAACCAAACGAAAAGAGGTTGACCATATTCCATGAGTATGGGGCTCTGTCCCACGCGCGCTTCGCGCGCGCGGGAGCCCCGCTATAAAATCGAATTCTTCGTTCAATCGGCCAGTTAAATGTTGGCAGTTACACTGGCGTATATGCTATTCCGTTCGTTGTTCATACTTCGTGGTACCTCGTGTTCCTACTTCAGCTGGTTGTATCGCTAGTGCCAACTAGCGCAAAATATCACTCGATCGATATTTAATTTGAAATATTTGTTTATACCAGCCCAGTAATGGGTCCCTTTATAATAATCTTAGCTGTGTTATGATATGATATTATTTTATTGATATTCTGAAGTTACAATTTTGCACGTTTGAGCCTTTTTGACCTTTGGACTCAGCGTACTTGTAACCCTTTCATTATTATAAAAAAAAAACAAAAAAAAAAACGATACATTATCCAACCCTACCGGCTTAAACTTTATGTTCCATTCCCTCAACGCAGTTACAAGGTTTAGAAATTACATAGCAACCATTCTTAAAAGTTATCTCGGAGGTATGAGCATAATTTTATTAGGGTTATTGTGTGCTGGTCAATGTCATGTTACGTGTTGTATCCTCATGTTCTGTTGTTTTCCTTTACTCACTGTCGGCGACATTCTGTTGCCAGTGTTTTTCATTGTGAGGATTTGTTCCTCCACTGGAGTAGTTATTTCCCGGGTGTTAACTGTTGGAGCCACCCTATTTTCTATGGTGCTAAATATTCAAGCCACCATATTAGTGGCTTTCTCCCGGGTGTTAACTGTTTGAGCCACCAAATTTTTTACGGTGCTAACTGTTCAAGCCACCATGTTGTTAGCTTTTTCACAGGTGTTAATGGTTTGAGCCACCCTATTGTCTATGGTGCTAATGTTCAAGCCACCATTATTTTTAGTTCTGTCATGGGTGTTAACTGTTTTAGCCTCCCTATTTTCTATGGTGCTAACTGTTCAAGTCACCATTTTCCTAGCTTTTTCACGGGTGTTAACTGTTTTGGCCACCCTGTTTTGTGTGGTGCTAACTGTTCAAGTTACCATGTCATTCGTTCATGGGTGTTAACTGTTTTAGCCACCCTGTTTTGTGTGGTGCTAACTGTTCAAGTCACCATGTCATTCGTTCATGGGTGTTAACTGTTTTAGCCACCCTGTTTTGTGCGGTGCTAACTGTTTAAGTCACCATGTTCTTAGCCTTTTCACGGGTGTTAACTGTTTGAGCCACCCTGTTTTCTATGGTGCTAACTGTTCAAGTCACCATGTTCTTAGCTTTTTCACGGGTGTTAACTGTTTTAGCCACCCTGTTTTGTGTGGTGCTAACTGTTCAAGTCACCATGTCATTCGTTCATGGGTGTTAACTGTTTTAGCCACCCTATTTTCTATGGTGCTAACTGTTCAAGTCACTATGTTCTTAGCTTT
>CAXIVM010001561.1:32500-52500 GCA_964035705.1 Porites rus | reverse complement strand
TTTGAAAACTAGTAACTTGTCAGCGGATAACTTTAAAAAGATACTCGACCTCGATGGGTCGACACCTGAGCCCGCGATATGATCAGGTAATACTGGTCAGCGGATACCCTGTTTTGACAGCTGTCAATTGATCACAAGATTGATGTGCAATATGTCTGCAATATCAGTCTTCCTGTGCTCCCAAACTAGAAAGTGTGATTGAACATTGGTTTCCCTGTGGTGCGGACGGACGGGCGGGCTGAGGGCGGTGTACGGTCACGTGATTACCAAATTTTCTGGGATGGGTAGATTTACTTACCCATGGTGCTCCGTAGGCGCGCTTCGCGCGCCAGAGCTCCGCTATAACATAGCTGACAAAAATCTTTTTGATTAACTGCAAAATTCTCGTAACGCGCGACACAATAAACAAACACTTCTATTGGCTGATTACAAACACGCCACAATCGTCTAGTTTGAATGAAAACTGTTCCAGTAAAACTGAGAAAGAAAATTTGCTTCTTTATTCTTTAACGATTAATGGAAACTAAGCAAAAACAAAGGTAAACTAGTCTTAAAGTTCACCTAAAGTTAAAATACTCACATGTTCGCAAGAAATCGTGGAGTATGGTTTACATTTGCTGAAAAGATGTTTACGGTTTGCTCGGCGAAATCCAGAAAACATGTTTTGTAGCGAAGGCGACTGTCATCCTTCTTTAAACTTACATTCATTTACGAACATTGGCTGGTCATTGCGGCTTCTTGAGAAGACCTGGCAGCAGCTGTTTTTGTGAGTAATAAATTTATATCTTGTGTAATTTGTCTTATTATTGCAAGAGAAATTTTCCTGCTTCAGTCGGATTGTTCGGCGATAACAAAGTGCAAAAGTTTTCGTTATTGAGCTTACTTTATAATTAACTTATTCTGCAAAGGATAAACAAACGTTAGAACGGAGGACACTTTATACACATTGGATATTTTCCGACACAGATCAATTTCTGGTCTTCTCCCCCTTAAATGTCAGCCTTTTACGGCAGACTTTTCATCGAATCATTATATTCAGGCTCTATTCTTTGCGAAACATCTTCATCGCTTTTGCTGTTGGTTTGAGTGGCTAGAACAAAGGTAAATTTCCAAAAAAATCTAGAACGTTTTTCATCATTGCCGTCGATTTTTTGGTACTTAGGAAAAGAGACGAAAGCACAGCTGAACACGTCATCATGAAAAAAATCTTTATTTACGCACGGGGCGGGCTTGCGTAAATAAAGAATTTGTTCATAGCGGCTCAATAGGACTTATATAGGGTAAGCACGAACGCTATTTAACAATTATTCACCGAAGGCGAAGTTAATATTGTTGAATAATCCCCGAGACGAAGTCGAGACAATTATTCAACAATATTAACTGAGCTTGAGGTGAATAATTGTTTTAGTATATTCATACGAAGTGATCTCAACACAATCAGAAAGGAAACCATTAAAAAACGATTACTCTGATTGACAGGTGAATTCATTCGTGAACACGAAGCCGTAAACAGTCCGGAATATCCCTAAATTTAAGGACAGGGCCAACTGGTCACGCGACACTTTTCAACCAATGAGAGGGCGCGCTTGTGTTTATCAACAAACAAATCAAAACATCGCCCCAGTGATCAAAAATTTTCAAAACAACGGACGGAGGCGGACAGAATCAGTCATCGTTTCGAGGCTGTCAGGCATATTTTAAAGACTTCACGAGGCATACACAATTTTTTTAAGTGGACAGCGTATCGGAAGCGATATTGGAAGTGTCTCGTGAAATATTCAGCACATTTTGTGGCTTATTTGTTCTTTTATCCTTTACACAACGCGATGTATAGGCGAGATTTTGGTCGATTTTCAAGGTAGGTGAACAAGTGTCTATTATTTTTTCGATTCACAGATTTTTTACGAAGTTCTAGATATTTTTCCTTGATTGTCCTATCGATTAACTTTTATCATGTTGAATGTGGGGATGGTAGACAACCTAGAATTTTGGTAGAAAATTTTTGAATTCCGAGGTCCAAAACACGTACGTTTTTCACTCCCGGGTTTCTCACAGAGCCGTGTTATTACTTTTTTTCGCATTAGTACGAGCCTTTGCCTTTTTTCTTTCCAAGGCCAAAACAACTTTATTGGTCTTATGGATATTCACGTCCAACATTTCGCCTCACTTTGCCGAATTTGCGGGGATGAAATTTGAAGATCATAAGCGCAACGTAGATACTAACCGCTTTGTTTCTGAAATTCACTAATCTGGAAAGATTTAATGTTGTTGCATTCTCCAAATGTTCATCCACCGTTAAAAAACAATAAAAGAAACAAGGCAAATCTCAATTGTAAAAGATGTATTTCGCTACTCATTGAACATGCACTGATTATCTGGGATAAAATTAAAACATTGCAGGTACTACAGCAAGCAAAGAAAGCACCAGATGCGTGAAGTCAACACGAAACAACACAAAACACAAACAAGAAAAATTAATAAATTTGAACTACTTTTACTCTTGTCATGATGACTGATTCTTTGATTCTTGTCCTGTAGAAGTTAATAGGGAGTACCAATCCTGTTTTGTACGATCTCAACAAATTTTCACGCTCTCTCTAAGGCTATTTTTCACGGGACTAGTTTGCTTCTATCAAAAATCTTGCAAGCCATGCCAGTGAAGCCACGACCTGCGCGATCGGTCCGGAATCAGTTAGAACACCCCAATGATTCGTTCCTTGCAATGATTAATGCTCTTATTCTCTTACGTGAAATGTTTTCTTTGAAATATTAAATGTGAAACCTAGACGAGTACTGTAAGCTCATCTTTAATTCTGTCCGACTCCGTCCGTTGTTTTGAAAATTTTTGATCACTGGGGCGATGTTTTGATTTGTTTGTTGATAAACACAAGCGCGCCCTCTCATTGGTTGAAAAGTGTCGCGTGACCAGTTGGCCCTGTCCTTAAATTTAGGGATATTCCGGACTGGTAAACAGTGGATGCGCAAAAGGTAGATCTTTACAGTATCTTCAAAGATGGTAAATGATAGTTTTAATGTTTTTGTATCGAGTTTTGTAAGCTTTAGCATCAACAGTTTAAAAGAAAACGCCGAAAATTTAGAAGAAAAGTAGAGCTTTATTTGTTTCTGTCAACTCACCGTGAATGAGAAAGTTTTCTTTGTCGCTTCTTGCAAATGCTGTCAACAGCGACTATGATCGAGATGAGCGTTTTTTATCTCCAACGTTCTTTGCCTTGTTAACTTGCTGGCACGTACAATTTTCGAAAATATTTGCCTTCTTCTTTTCTCCATAAATTAACTTCTATTTATAGGCAAAATTGGTCTTGCGAGAAAATCCCGAAATCACAAAACAGTGACAAAGCGATCTCATTTTCCTCTGTAGTGGTAAACATAGCTTCGAGCGTACAAAAAGTCAGCTACAGCAAACCACTTCACAATAAATCACGCTGTTAAAACACCATGAAGTCTTTTCTTGCCTTCAAAGTCATCAGCACTTGGATATTCGTGTATTTTCAAAAAGGCTTTACCGATGAAACTTTGGCAAAACACCGAGTTCACGACAGCGATTTTGTTCTGCTTTATATTCACCGCCTAGCGCGGTGAATATAACGTCATAGTCCGAGATAGCTAACCAATCAGATTGCTTGAATTACCAAGATCACTGAGTGTGTATATACTAAATTATAATATAGTTTTTTTAACTGAGCATTTGCAGATTACACGCAAATTGTTCGCACGCGTTTTACTCGCCGTTTGTCGCGGCCTGCTTTGAAAGTTCCCACGCGTTTTTTCTGTTTTTCCATTGAGTGCAATGAATCAAATTTCTAATTAATTTGGTTAAGCTGTCAAGCGATGACTTGTAAATAAAATGAAACATTCAGTTGGGGTGATTTAGAGAGGATCGTATTGTATGAGTTGTCAACACGTCTTTTGTTTTACATTGCGCAATCGGTCATTTCAGATGACCGACTTCGCCAATCTCTAAGTCTTGAGGATCCTCACGATCTAGAAGAGTACAGAATTGAAGCACTAAATGCTAAGTGTCGAAGTGGGAGGAAAGTTTAGTTACCTCTATCCTCTTTGGTTGAGATTTTGTAGCATGGGCTCGCTGGACCAAACCTTGCGGCCGGAATACCAGTCACAGTAATAACGATTGTCATTACGAACAGGAAAACGAGAATTTGCCACAATCGGAAAGTGAATCTACTGTTCAAAAGATTCTTAACACCATGCTTCTTGGTTTCCGAATCCTTAACATCTGGTAAGAACTCTTGCATATCGAACTACATCAAATCAGTAGACACGGCGCCTAGTAATGAACCACTTGACTCCGCAAGCCACAAAATGCTTTACAGCTCCCTTCAGATGATCATACTTTTTATCCAGTTTTTAAAAGCTGAACTTTGATTGGTCTAGGGATATTTACGTCATATGTCGATAACTTCCTCTAGCTACGGATATCTGTTTTTGCTGTGGAATAAGCAGGTAATGTAAATGTAATATAGCCAGGGGCACCCAACTAGGATATAGTTCAAAACCACTTAAACATAGCATTGTTGAACGTATTTTAGTTTTAAACGGTAGATATATTTATCCCCTAAAAATGTTTCATCTGTTCGGATTTCCTAGCTGAAAGTCTAGTGATCCGAAAATTATGGGGATCAAAACTTACCTTTTCGAAAATTTCAGCGAGAAAAAGGGCTTCCGAAAATTCTAGGTGACCTTTCTAGGGTAAAAATCCGTCAAAAATGGGCAATTATACCATTTTTTAGATGTTCGAAAATCCTAGGAAGCTCTAAGGGAACGCGTCCAAATATCGTTGAATGTCGGACCCGATATTATCGGTACCGAATGAAACGGAATCGGCAACAGGTCTCAATTCTTTATCGGGCCAATTAACATAGGTCATCCAAAATATCTGGCAGTTCAAATAACCCGTCACAAAAGCAAAAGCAAAAGCGTGAACGATTGTTTTTCGATGCACAAACACGTTAAATTTCCAATTTAAATGCTGTAGACCAGCAGATAAAGTATTTCTTATTATTAACCTTATCTTTCTTATAAATGTGTCTTGTTTGAACCGAAATTTAACGTCACAGTTTCGAACATTTGTTTGTATTCCCTACGACAGAGTATGACCAGAAAAGACTAAATTTGTGTATCAAAATGGGCACGAGAAGAAACAGCACGTAATTCAACAATGCTGAAGAACATCTTTTGAGTGAAAGACTGCGCAATATACATTGCAAGTGTACGATCTCAAAATGATAATTTTAAAATAGCTTGGGCTCGTGCTAACCGGAACCCAAAACGCATAATTATAAGAATCTTTGGAGGAATAAATAGTTTAGGACTTAAAGCGAAAAAAATTGTAAGAAGTCAGAACATCCACGACCAAAATGCAAATGTTGTCACCATGTTGTGTACTTTAACTTTTTAAATTGCAACAGGAGAGAAGAGGACATCGTCTGAGAATCAGGCTGCAAGTTGTTTATTGGCTGCATATGATCTCAAAAAAGTGGCTGAAGGAGACGTTCAACTGGTTTTCTCTTTCTCGATTCTCTTTCCGCTATTAAATTGAGTCAAACTTACCGGATGTATGCACAGTTTGTTTTAGTTGAACTCTCCGGTAAAAATGGTTCTGATTTTTGTCAAAAAGTCAGCCACCTTGAGTCAAGCACAAATTTTCCTAAGTGCTGAGAGTGGAGAGCAATTTCACGTGGCACCATGCTCAAGCTCACAGAACAGCTTAGTCGCTGATCTGAGCCATTTTCTCTTTGGTAGCTCCTTCTTTCCGTGACTTCCGTGACTCAGAAGTGTGGGAATCTTTCAGTTCTTTATCGCTAATTCCCTGGAGACAATCTAAGGCCGCAATCTAATTGGTCGGTATTTTTTGCCTCAGATCGTATTGCACCTTGCGTTTAGAAATTTTCGTAAAAGTTTATCCCGTGGTTTTACATTATCCATGGTTTTGCTCTCGTTCCGCTCGCTAGGAAACCCGTTGAGGTCTACTTGTAACAAGCCTTTGCATCCAGTTGTGTTTCGAGAAAGCGAGTTCCGGTTGTGTTTTTGGATTGCACTGTTAGAAAGTATCGAGTAGAGAACACACTATTCAGTATGATGTTTTGTTTGCTACGTATCAACGAAGAACAGTGGTGTTTTGCGTCGTAATATTTAACTCCTTTAATTTTCATAGAATAAATGTTATGGAGCAGCGTGGTGTTTGCGATCGACTGAACGAAATACCCCTGCAAAACGTCGAAAATCACGTGTAGGCACGCAGCAAATCAAGAAACTCGAAACACAACATGCAGAAACATACATACAATATTGTTATTTGTTATGGAGCAGGAAAAAGGTACAGTCAATAGAAATTACTTTGGAGTGAAACGAGTCTTCTATGATCGGGTTCCCTACCGATATTTGGACGCGCGCCCTAAGAGAGGCAGGGAAGCACGAAATTTTAAAACAAATGTTCCGAAAATTCTAGACTCAAATCGTCTCCTGAACAGATCTTTTCCAAAAATTGTCGTGGGTGCCCCTGATATAGCAATATTATTATTATTATTATTTTTATCTTTAGAGTACCAATTCTTACACTAGTAATTATAGTAAAACAATACAGCGGAAATTCAAACTTTCATAACATCAGTTTCTAATTATGGTCTCTGATTAGCCATTTTCGTGGTTCTTGAATCACAGAGCACAATTAGATTAATCAAGACTGAATTATTGTAGCATCTCACTCTGTAAAAAATTGTAGAATATTACGTGAATCGATGATTAGGAATCGTGAGCTGGCCTCCATCCTTCACGAAGACTGAACGGAGTGGAATTTTTCTAAGTCTCTCACGAATGGAAAATGAACGTTTCCATCGGAATCTATTCGTGTCCAATGGATCCGATGGACTCCATCGGAACGACTTTCCACCCCCTCATCCAACATGAGTGGAATTTTTCTAAGTCTCTCACAAATAGAAAATGAACTTTTCGATCGGAATCTATTCGTGTCCGATGGATCCGATGGACTCCATCGGAACTACTTTCCACCCCCTCATCCAACATGAGTGGAATTTTTCTAAGTCTCTCACGAATGGAAAATGAACTTTTCCATCGGAATCTATTCGTGTCCAATGGATCCGATATGATGGACTCCATCGGAACAACTTTCCACGCCCTCATCAAACATGAGTGCAATTATTCTAAATCTCACGAATAGAAAATCAACTTTTCCATCGGAATCTATTCGTGTCCAATGGATCCGATGGACTCCATCGGAACGACTTTCCACCCCCTCATCCAACATGAGTGGAATTTTTCTAATTCTTCCACACAAAGAAAATGAACTTTTCCATCGAAATCTATTCGTGTCCAATGGATCCGATGGACTCCATCGGAACCACTTTCCACCCCCTCATACAAAATGACGAATGGAAAATGAACTTTTCCATCGGAATCTATTCGTCTCCAATGAATACGATGGACTAAATCGGAACGACTTTCCTCCCCCTCATCCAACATGAGTGGAATTTATCTAATTCTCTCACGAATAGAAAATGAACTTTTCCATCGGAATCTATTCGTGTCCAATGGATACGATGGACTAAATCGAAACGACTTTCCTCCCCCTCACCCAACAGGAGTGGAATTTTTCTAATTCTCTCACACAAAGAAAATGAACTTTTCCGTCGAAATCTATTCGTGTCCATTGGATCCGATGGACTCCATCGGAACCACTTTCCACCCCCTCATCCAACATGAGTGCAATTATTCTAAGTCTCTCACGAATGGAAAATGAACTTTTCCATCGGAATCTATTCGTGTCCAATGGATACGATGGACTAAATCGGAACGACTTTCCTCCCCCTCATCCAACATGAGTGGAATTTATCTAAGTCTCTCACGAATAGAAAATGAACTTTTCCATCGCAATCTATTCCTGTCCAATGGATCCCACGGACTCCATCGGAACGACTTTCCACCCCCTCATCCAACATGAGTGGAATTTTTCTAATTCTCTCACACAAAGAAAATGAACTTTTCCATCGAAATCTATTCGTGTCCAATGGATCCGATAGACTCCATCGGAACGACTTTCCACCCCCTCAACCAACATGAGTGGAATTTATCTAAGTCTCTCACGAATAGAAAATGAACTTTTCCATCGGAATCTATTCGTGTCCAATGGATACGATGGACTAAATCGGAACGACTTTCCACCCCCTCATCCAACATGAGGGGAATTTTTCTAAGTCTCTCACGAATTTAAAATGAACTTTTCCATCGGAATCTATTCGTGTCCAAGCGATACGTTGGACTAAATCGAAACGACTTTCCTCCCCCTCATCCAACATGAGTGGAATTTATCTAATTCTCTCGCGAATAGAAAATGAACTTTTCCATCGGAATCTATCCGTGTCCAATGGATACGATGGACTAAATCGAAACGACTTTCCTCCCCCTCATCCAACATGAGTGGAATTTATCTAATTCTCTCGCGAATAGAAAATGAACTTTTCCATCGGAATCTATCCGTGTCCAATGGATACGATGGACTAAATCGGAACGACTTTCCTCCCCCTCATCCAACATGAGTGGAATTTTTTTAAGTCTCTCTCGAATAGAATATGAACTTTTCCATCGGAATCTATTCGTGTGCAATGGATCCGATGGACTCCATCGGAACGACTTTCAACCCCCTCATCCAACATGAGTGGAATTTTTCTAATTCTCTCACACAAAGAAAATAAACTTTTCCATCGAAATCTATTCGTGTCCAATAGATCCAATGGACTCCATCGGAACGACTTTCCACCCCCGCAACCAACATGAGTGGAATTTATCTAAGTCTCTCACGAATGGAAAATGAACTTTTCCATCGGAATCTATTCGTGTCCAAAGGATACGATGGACTAAATCGGAACGACTTTCCACCCCCTCATTTAACATGAGTGGAATTTATCTAAGTCTCTCACGAATAGAAAATGAACCTTTCCATCGGAATCTATTCGTGTCCAATGGATACGATGGACTAAATCGGAAAATCTTTCCTCCCCCTCATCCAACATGAGTGGAATTTTTCTAAGTCTCTCACGAATAGAAAATGAACTTTTCCATCGGAATCTATTCCTGTCCAATGGATCCGATGGACTCCATTGGAACGACTTTCCACCCTCTCATCCAACATGACTGGAATTTTTCTAAGTCTCTCACAAATAGAAAATGAACTTTTCGATCGGAATCTATTCGCGTCCGATGGATCCGATGGACTCCATCGGAACTACTTTCCACCCCCTCATCCAACATGAGTGGAATTTTTCTAAGTCTCTCACGAATGGAAAATGAACTTTTCTATCGGAATCTATTCGTGTCCAATGGATCCGATATGATGGACTCCATCGGAACAACTTTCCACGCCCTCATCAAACATGAGTGCAATTATTCTAAATCTCACGAATAGAAAATCAACTTTTCCATCGGAATCTATTCGTGTCCAATGGATCCGATGGACTCCATCGGAACGACTTTCCACCCCCTCATCCAACATGAGTGGAATTTTTCTAATTCTTCCACACAAAGAAAATGAACTTTTCCATCGAAATCTATTCGTGTCCAATGGATCCGATGGACTCCATCGGAACCACTTTCCACCCCCTCATACAAAATGACGAATGGAAAATGAACTTTTCCATCGGAATCTATCCGTGTCCAATGAATACGATGGACTAAATCGGAACGACTTTCCTCCCCCTCATCCAACATGAGTGGAATTTATCTAATTCTCTCACGAATAGAAAATGAACTTTTCCATCGGAATCTATTCGTGTCCAATGGATCCGATGGACTCCATCGGAACGACTTTCCACCCCCTCATCCAACATGAGTGGAATTTTTCTAATTCTCTCACACAAAGAAAATGAACTTTTCCATCGAAATCTATTCGTGTTTAATGGATCCGATGGACTCCATCGGAACACTTTCCACCCCCTCAACAAACATGAGAGGAATTTTTCTAAGTCTCTCACGAATGGAAAATGAACTTTTCCATCGGAATCTATTCGTGTCCAAGAGATACGACAGACGAAATCGGAACGACTGTCCTTCCCCTCATCCAACATGAGTGGAATTTATCTAAGTCTCTCACGAATAGAAAATGAACTTTTCCATCGGAATCTATTCGTGTCCAATGGATACGATGGACTAAATCGGAACGACTTTCCACCCCCTCATCCAACATGAGGGGAATTTTTCTAAGTCTCTCACGAATTTAAAATGAACTTTTCCATCGGAATCTATTCGTGTCCAAGGGATACGTTGGACTAAATCGAAACGACTTTCCTCCCCCTCATCCAACATGAGTGGAATTTATCTAATTCTCTCGCGAATAGAAAATGAACTTTTCCATCGGAATCTATCCGTGTCCAATGGATACGATGGACTAAATCGGAACGACTTTCCTCCCCCTCATCCAACATGAGTGGAATTTTTTTAAGTCTCTCTCGAATAGAATATGAACTTTTCCATCGGAATCTATTTGTGTGCAATGGATCCGATGGACTCCATCGGAACGACTTTCAACCCCCTCATCCAACATGAGTGGAATTTTTCTAATTCTCTCACACAAAGAAAATAAACTTTTCCATCGAAATCTATTCGTGTCCAATAGATCCAATGGACTCCATCGGAACGACTTTCCACCCCCGCAACCAACATGAGTGGAATTTATCTAAGTCTCTCACGAATGGAAAATGAACTTTTCCATCGGAATCTATTCGTGTCCAATGGATACGATGGACTAAATCGGAACGACTTTCCACCCCCTCATTTAACATGAGTGGAATTTATCTAAGTCTCTCACGAATAGAAAATGAACCTTTCCATCGGAATCTATTCGTGTCCAATGGATACGATGGACTAAATCGGAAAATCTTTCCTCCCCCTCATCCAACATGAGTGGAATTTTTCTAAGTCTCTCACGAATAGAAAATGAACTTTTCCATCGGAATCTTTTCCTGTCCAATGGATCCGATGGACTCCATTGGAACGACTTTCCACCCTCTCATCCAACAACAGTGGAATTTTTCTAATTCTCTCACACAAAGAAATATAAACTTTTCCATCGAAATCTATTCGTGTCCAATGGATCCGATGGACTCCATCGGAACGACTTTCCACCCCCTCAACCAACATGAGTAAAATTTTTCAAAGTCTCTCACGAATGGAAAATGAACTTTTCCATCGGAATCTATTCGTGTCCAACGAATACGATGGACTAAATCGGAACGACTTTCCTCCCCCTTATCCAAAATGAGTGGAAAATGAACTTTTTCATCGGAATATATTTGCCTCTAATTGATCCGATAGACTCCATCGGGACGACTTTCCACCCCCTCATCCAACATGAATGGACTTTTTTCTAAGTCTCTCACGAATAGAAAATGAACTTTTCCATCGGAATCTATTCGTGTCCAATGGATCCGATGGACTCCATCGGAACGACTTTCCACCCCCTCATCCAACATGAGTGGAATTTTTCTAATTCACTCACACAAAGAAAATGAACTTTTCCATCGAAATCTATTCGTGTCCAATGGATCCGATGGACTCCATCGGAACGACTTTCCACCCCCTCATCCAACATGAGTGGAATTTTTCTAAGTCTCTCACGAATGGAAAATGATCTTTTCCATCGGAGTCTATTCGTGTCCAACGGATACGATGGACTAATTCGGAACGTCTTTCCTCCCCCTCATCCAACATGAGTGGAATTTATCTAAGTCTCTCACGAATAGAAAATGAAGTTTTCCATCGGAATATATTTGCGTCCAATGAATCCGATAGACTCCATCGGAACGACTTTCCACCCCCTCATCCAAAATGGGTGGAAAATGAACTTTTCCATCGGAATGTATTTGCATCCAATTGATCCGATGGACTCCATCGAAACGACTTTCCACCCCCTCATCCAAAATGAGTAAAAAATGAACTTTTCCATCGAAATCTATTCGTGTCCAATGGATACGATAGACTCCATCGGAACGACTTTACACCCCCTCATCCAAAATGGGTGGAAAATGAACTTTTCCATCGGAATGTATTTGCGTCCAATGGATCCGATGGACTCCATCGGAACAACTTTCCACCCCCTCATCCAACATGAGTGAACTTTTTTCTTAGTCTCTCACGAATAGGAAATGAACTTTTCAATCGGAATCTATTCGTGACCAATGGATCCGATGGACTCCATCGGAACACTTTCCACCCCCTCATCCAACATGAGTGGAATTTTTCTCAGTCTCTCACGATTAAAAAATGAACTTTCCCATCGGAATCTATTCGTGTCCAATGGATCTGATGGACTCCATCGAAACGACTTTCCACCCCCTCATCCAACATGAGTGGATTTTTTCTAATTCTCTCACACAAAGAAAATAAACTTTTCCATCGAAATCTATTCGTGTGCAATGAATCCGATGGTCTCCATCGGATCGACTTTCCACCCCCTCAACCAACATGACAGGAATTTTCCTAAGTCTCTCAGGAATGGAAAATGAACTTTTCCATTGGAATCTATTCGTGTCCAACGGATACGATGGACTAAATCGGAACCACTTTCCTCCCCCTCATCCAACATGAGTGGAATTTATCTAAGTCTCTCACGAATAGAAAATGAACTTTTCCATCGGAATCTATTCGTTTCCTATGGATCCGATGGACTCCATCGGAACGACTTTCCACCCCCTCATCCAAAATGAGTGGAAAATGAACTTTTCCATCGGAATATATTTGCGTCCAATGGATCCGATGGACTCCATCGGAACGACTTTCCACCTCCTCATCCAACATGAGTGGACTTTTTTCTAAGTCTCTCACGAATAGAAAATGAACTTTTCCATCGGAATCTATTCGTGTGCGATGGATCCGATGGACTCCATCGGAACACTTTCCACCCCCTCATCCAACATGAGTGGAAAATGAACTTTTCCATCGGAAGATATTTGCGTCCAATGGATCCGATGGACTCCATCGGAACGACTTTCCACCCCCTCATCCAACATGAGTGGAATTTTTCTAATTCTCTCACACAAAGAAAATAAACTTTTCCATCGAAATCTATTCGTGTCCAACAGATCCGATGGACTCCATCGGAACGACTTTCCACCCGCTCAACCAACATGAGTGGAATTTTTCTAAGTCTCTCACGAATGGAAAATGAACTTTTCCATCGGAATCTATTCGTGTCCCATGGATACGATGGACTAAATCGGAACGACTTTCCTCCCCCTCATCGAACATGAGTGGAATTTATCTAAGTCTCTCACGAATAGAAAATGAACTTTTCCATCGGAATCTATTCGTTTCCTTAAGATCCGATGGACTCCATCGGAACGACTTTCCACCCCCTCATCCAAAATGAGTGGAAAATGAACTTTTCCATCGGAATATATTTGCGTCCAATGGATCCGATAGACTCCATCGGAACGACTTTCCACCCCCTCATCCAACATGAGTGGAATTTTTCTAATTCTCTCACACAAAGAAAATGAACTTTTCCATTGAAATGTATTCGTGTCCAATGGATCCGATGGACTCCATCGGAACGACTTTCCTCCCCCTCATCCAACATGAGTGGAATTTATCTAAGTCTCTCACGAATAGAAAATGAACTTTTCCATCGGAATCTATTCGTTTCCTATGGATCCGATGGACTCCATCGGAACCACTTTCCACCTCCTCATCCAAAATGAGTGGAAAATGAACTATTCTATCGGAATATATTTGCGTCCAATGGATCCGATAGACTCCATCGGAACGACTTTCCACCCCTCATCCAACATGAGTGAACTTTTTTCTAAGTCTCTCACGAATAGGAAATGAACTTTTCCATCGGAATCTATTCGTGTCCAATGAATCCGATGGACTCCATCGGAACACTTTTCACCCCCTCATCCAACATGAGTGGAAAATGAACTTTTTCATCGGAATCTATTCGTTTCCTAAAGATCGGATGGACTCCATCGGAACGACTTTCCACCCTCTCAACCAACATGACTGGAATTTTTCTAAGTCTCTCACGAATGGAAAATAAACTTTTCCATTGGAATCTATTCGTGTCCAACGGATACGATGGACTAAATCGGAACGACTTTCCTCCCCCTCATCCAACATGAGTGGAATTTATCTAAGTATCTCACGAATAGAAAATGAACTTTTCCATCGCAATCTATTCGCTTCCTATGGATCCGATGGACTCCATCGGAACGACTTTCCACCCCCTCATCCAAAATGAGTGGAAAATGAACTTTTCCATCGGAATATATTTGCGTCCAATGGATCCGATGGACTCCATCGGAACGACTTTCCACCCCCTCATCCAACATGAGTGGAATTTTTTCTAAGTCTCTCACGAATAGAAAATGAACTTTTCCATCGGAATCTATTCGTTTCCTATGGATCCGATGGACTCCATCGGAACCACTTTCCACCTCCTCATCCAAAATGAGTGGAAAATGAACTATTCTATCGGAATATATTTGCGTCCAATGGATCCGATAGACTCCATCGGAACGACTTTCCACCCCTCATCCAACATGAGTGAACTTTTTTCTAAGTCTCTCACGAATAGGAAATGAACTTTTCCATCGGAATCTATTCGTGTCCAATGAATCCGATGGACTCCATCGGAACACTTTCCACCCCCTCATCCAACATGAGTGGAAAATGAACTTTTTCATCGGAATCTATTCGTTTCCTAAAGATCGGATGGACTCCATCGGAACGACTTTCCACCCTCTCAACCAACATGACTGGAATTTTTCTAAGTCTCTCACGAATGGAAAATAAACTTTTCCATTGGAATCTATTCGTGTCCAACGGATACGATGGACTAAATCGGAACGACTTTCCTCCCCCTCATCCAACATGAGTGGAATTTATCTAAGTATCTCACGAATAGAAAATGAACTTTTCCATCGCAATCTATTCGCTTCCTATGGATCCGATGGACTCCATCGGAACGACTTTCCACCCCCTCATCCAAAATGAGTGGAAAATGAACTTTTCCATCGGAATATATTTGCGTCCAATGGATCCGATGGACTCCATCGGAACGACTTTCCACCCCCTCATCCAACATGAGTGGAATTTTTTCTAAGTCTCTCACGAATAGAAAATGAACTTTTCCATCGGAATCTATTCGTGTGCAATGGATCCGATGGACTCCATCGGAACACTTTCCACCCCTTCATCCAACATGAGTGGAAAATGAACTTTTCCATCGGAAGATATTTGCGTCCAATGGATCCGATGGACTCCATCGGAACGACTTTCCACCCCCTCATCCAACTTGAGTGGAATTTTTCTAATTCTCTCACACAAAGAAAATGAACTTTTCCAACGAAATCTATTCGTGTCCAATAGATCCGATGGACTCCATCGGAACGACTTTCCACCCCCTTAACCAACATGACTGGAATTTTTCTAAGTCTCTCACGAATGGAAAATGAACTTTTCCATCGGAATATATTTGCGTCCAATGGATCCGATGGACTCCATCGGAACGACTTTCCACCCCCTCATCCAACATGAGTGGAATTTTTCTAATTCTCTCACACAAAGAAAATAAACTTTTCCATCGAAATCTATTCGTGTACAATGGATCCGATGGACTCCATCGGAACGACTTTCTACCCCCTCAACCAACATGACTGGAATTTTTCTAAGTCTCCCACGAATGGAAAATAAACTTTTCCATTGGAATCTATTCGTGTCCAACGGATACTATGGACTAAATCGGAACGACTTTCCTCCCCCTCATCCAACATGAGTGGAATTTATCTAAGTATCTCACGAATAGAAAATGAACTTTTCCATCGCAATCTATTCGCTTCCTATGGATCCGATGGACTCCATCGGAACGACTTTCCACCCCCTCATCCAAAATGAGTGGAAAATGAACTTTTCCATCGGAATATATTTGCGTCCAATGGATCCGATGGACTCCATCGGAACGACTTTCCACCCCCTCATCCAACATGAGTGGTCTTTTTTCTAAGTCTCTCACGAATAGAAAATGAACTTTTCCATCGGAATCTATTCGTGTGCAATGGATCCGATGGACTCCATCGGAACACTTTCCACCCCTTCATCCAACATGAGTGGAAAATGAACTTTTCCATCGGAAGATATTTGCGTCCAATGGATCCGATGGACTCCATCGGAACGACTTTCCACCCCCTCATCCAACTTGAGTGGAATTTTTCTAATTCTCTCACACAAAGAAAATGAACTTTTCCAACGAAATCTATTCGTGTCCAATAGATCCGATGGACTCCATCGGAACGACTTTCCACCCCCTTAACCAACATGACTGGAATTTTTCTAAGTCTCTCACGAATGGAAAATGAACTTTTCCATCGGAATCTATTCGTGTCCAATGGATACGATGGACTAAATCGGAACGACTTTCCTCCCCCTCATCGAACATGAGTGGAATTTATCTAAGTCTCTCACGAATAGAAAATGAACTTTTCCATCGGAATCTATTCGTTTCCTTATGATCCGATGGACTCCATCGGAACGACTTTCCACCTCCTCATCCAAAATGAGTGGAAATTGAACTTTTCCATCGGAATATATTTGCGTCCAATGGATCCGATAGACTCCATCGGAACGACTTTCCACCCCCTCATCCAACATGAATGGACTTTTTTCTAAGTCTCTCACGAATAGAAAATGAACTTTTCCATCGGAATCTATTTTTGTCCAATGGATGCGATGGACTCCATCGGAACGACTTACCAACCCCTCATCCAACATGAGTGGAATTTTTCTAATTCTCTCACACAAAGAAAATGAACTTTTCCATTGAAATGTATTCGTGTCCAATGGATCCGATGGACTCCATCGGAACGACTTTCCTCCCCCTCATCCAACATGAGTGGAATTTATCTAAGTCTCTCACGAATAGAAAATGAACTTTTCCATCGGAATCTATTCGTTTCCTATAGATCCGATGGACTCCATCGGAATGACTTTCCACCCCCTCATCCAAAATGAGTGAAAAATGAACTTTTCCGTCGGAATATATTTGCGTCCAATGGATCCGATGGACTCCATCGGAACCACTTTCCACCCCCTCATCCAACATGAGTGGACTTTTTTCTAAGTCTCTCACGAATAGTAAATGAACTTTTCCATCGGAATCTATTCGTGTCCAATGGATCTGGTGGACTCCATCGGAACGACTTTCCACCTCCTCATCCAACATGAGTGGAATTTTTCTAATTCTCTCACACAAAGAAAATGAACTTTTCCATCGAAATCTATTCGTGTCCAATGGATCCGATGGACTCCATCGGAACGACTTTCCACCCCCTCAACCAACATGAGTGGAATTTATCTAAGTCTCTCACGAATAGAAAATGAACTTTTCCATCGGAATCTATTCCTGTCCAATGGATTCCATGGACTCCATCGGAACGACTTTCCATCTCCTCATCCAACATGAGTGGAATTTTTCTATGTGTCTCACGAATAGAAAATGAACTTTCCCATCGGAATCTATTCGTGTCCAATGGATCCGATGGACTCCATCGGAACGACTTTCCACCCCGTCATCCAACATGAGTGAAATTTTTTGTGTGATTTACCGAAAGTGTAGATGATGAATTACACAACTTGATATTAAACTGAAGTAGAGAACCGATAATATTTGTCTAAAAATGATGTCAGTGATATCATCTGAGTTGTGATGCCATTTTCTTACCAAGTCACGAAATTTTAATACAGGTCACGGAGGTGGAACTATATTCAATACAGATATTTGTTCGCGGGGGAAAAATTGAACAAAACAGAAAACGAACGTGAGGAAAAATAATTTGTTCCTTCCCTGTTGCGTGTAGCAAATGAATGCCAAGGGATAATGGCTAACATTCGCTGAATAATCTCTGACGGTCCAGTGTAATGTCCGCCATCTTGTTTTGTCTTTTTGGTAGTACCCAGACCCTTGCATCACAGCTAGATCGCTCGATCCCGCTCGTTTCAACGCCCTACCTTCTTACGCCCTGAATTTTATCTATTAACCCCCGGCAAGAGAGGAAAAAGCTCGGAGAACGAATCCCTCATATAGGCCCTATACCCATCGTAATCCCTTTAAAGTTATTTTTGGAACGTACCGGTTTTCCTGCGGATATTAGAGAGTTTTACACCCGAGATTACCGCTAACCTATAACCGCTGGAGGTCACGTGACAAGTCTTTAGCGTCACGTTTGAGGTTTACGACGTGCGTTTTCAACGTCGTATGTCATTTCCCTGAAAGCTTTTAGCGTATAATTCTTGTTTGATCCCACGTTATGATACAAAAATCTTGTGGAGCAAGTCTTTATCCATTAACAGAGGCACAAATGCGGGCGAAATGCTAAATTAGGTCTTGAAAACAAGTGCCATTCATGGCTGCTGATTCAAAATGGAGGCTGTAAAATTGCAAGAAGAACTAAGGTAAGACTTTGCTGCTAGATATCCCAGTGTTACCGTAAATTTCTTTTATTTTCACTGATTGATTTTTCTTCTCTTTCTAAATGGAAAAATAAACCAGAATCCACTTCTTTAATCCACCGCAAATCTAAATCGAATTATGTTTGAACATCGAACCGCAAACGGGTAACCGCAAACCGCGGTTAGAGGTTCGCGGTAAACTCGGATCTAAAACTCTCTAATATGTCCTCGCGCGTTGCGTGAAAGTTTCTTGGAGGGCGAAAGTGCAACTGAAACGTGTCAGGATTGCGGGAGTTGCGATGAGTGCAAAATAACAGAGTATAAAGAGGGTTTACCCTCCCTTAATGTGAAATGAGAGTAGTATTTGAGATTTTTTTTAAATATATACCGTAAAATTCCAACAATAAGCCCCCCGGCTTATATTTTTCAAAGACCTTTTTTGAGGGGCTTATTTTTGGAGGGGCTTATCTACGGAGGGAAAGTTGCGTTCCAAAATCGATTGGGCTAGTCTTATAGTTGGAAGTAAATTGACCATTTTTGCTTTGTTTTCTTTGTATTTGAGGGCAATTTTCCAAGTACAAGCCCCCGGTGGGCTTATGTTTGGAGGGGCGATTTAACGGAAGGGTTTTTTTTGCGTTACCGGTTTGGGGGGCTTATATTTGGAGGGGTTTATACATGGAGGGGCTTATTTTTAACTTCTTCCTCGTTCCTTTGTGCTGGTACGCTGTCACCGAGAGGCAAATGTTTTTTTTTTTTGGGGGAGGTTTAGTTAGAGTAGACAAACAACTCTTTCAAAGGGTTTCTTTTATTCAGTTCCATGACTCTACCACTGAATTAACAACTAAGTACTGTCTAAAACTCGAAGGAAAATCTCATCCATGTCATCCATGGCAAACTAAAAGTTTCATAACTAGATGACGTGTATTTTATAAATGCGTGCAGCTCGTGCAAGGTGAAATTATGCTAATTTCAATCACCATCATCCTTCTTTATAATTTTGAAAAAAACATATCATACGTTTTTCTGTTTCTTCGAAACTTCAAAATTAGTTTCCCCTCAGTTTTTACTGTTTACCTTGTTTTGTTTTAAAGAGAAAAACTGAGAAAACACCTTACAACCAACGTCAATAAATTTTGTTTACATGCGGTTGCCGGATTTGCAACGCATTGCGCGAATCGCCATGGGGCGTTGCACCCGAGAAGCAAAGTTTGAAGAAGTACAACGCCACTATATCAATATATATATCAATCTAATTTTTTGTTATGTTATATAAAATTTATCCCCCTTTAACATATGTAAAAATTGAGGTTAAGAAGTGTTAGGCTTTTGCAAACGAAACGGCGAAAGACAATTAGGTGATGTTTAGTGGAAGGAGGAGGTATTCAAGACTTTCAAATTAGACTCAAATTTTGGCATTATACGACCAACAAGTTTGACTTATCAACGTACAGACACAAACATATGAAACTGTTTATTGATATCGTTATGAGACGAATTTATCTATTTAA
>CAXIVM010001561.1:0-25000 GCA_964035705.1 Porites rus | reverse complement strand
CAGGCGAATCTACACTCTAGCACAAAGCATAGTCTTAACAACCATCCAAGCAAGAACAATCCAGTGCAAAAGTTAATTGCAAAATACGTAGCCGACTGCTATGAGGAAAGAAGATCATTAGTTCTTTAGGTAAACATTGATTATAGTTTCACTAGTGTGCAATTTGTGTTATGATTTTAAATTATTTGGATAAAGTCGATCTACATAGGACTGTATAAGACTTTAAATAAAGCATTGTCTTGTCTTGTCTTGTCTTACAACAACCCCACCCCCCTGGAATTTAACCAGGCTACCCCAAATGTGTAGTTCTAGAATATATTCATAGTCCCTTTATAGAAGGGTTTGGAAATTGTTGGCGGGTTGGGGTTCTCATTAAGGCCGCAAAATTTAAGTAAATGTATGAAGCTTGACTGTAATTTCTTGAGGGGTTGGGGGGGAGGTCTAAGAAATAATCCTTTTCGTGGGGAAAGTATGGAAAATTTTGGGAACCACACAATGGATACCAGATGATAGCTCTGTTTTGGCAAAGTTTGATAATGAAAGATTTTTTAAAAGATAACGTCTTTATTATCAAATGCAAAAATATTATTGATCATTATTTTACAGTATGATATGTTTCATTTGTATTTGATAATGGTGAGATGTCTCCGAATTTCACGGTTTAATAGAGTTCTGTAAAGGTTGCTGTACTTTATTAAATGGACTCATTGTTGGGTTTTGGGCCATATGAAGAAAAATTATCACTATACACTTATCTAGTGCGCAATAAAGTTACATTACCTTGGCCGATGAATCTTCTTTTTTGAATAACTGGTATATTGACACCTTCTGCATTGTAAAGCTGGCTTGATGGTACATGTCAGTTACATAAACAATAAAATATAAAATATGACAGTAAGCGTTTGTGGATTTAGATGTTATTGGACCAATCAATTTCAAGTATTTGGTAAGAAAGACAAGTTGTTTACAAATTTTTTGGATTGGTTTTGTTATCGTACAGGAAGAAAAGTTTGTTTCCATAAAACCTGAAGTCTTAAGGTACGAAGCTCTTTGAAAGGGCTTGAGCTTATGTGTTTTTCTATGCCAGGAGTTTCCTTTTTAAGAGTAATTAAACAGTAATAAGAAAATCTATAACTCTAAGTCCTAAATAATCATGACCTCCTGCCAAAAGAGAATGAAATTGTATTTTCTCTGTATGGTGTTAAAAGCGACACAGTTTGTTTTCTATAAACAAGGTCAGTAAACAAGTGTTATGTTCTTTGAGTAAGCAAGATCACCAAACAGTCCTATTATTGGTTTTAATGCACCTGACATCACGGCGGCCATGTTGGATGATAAAAACAAATGCATTTCTCTCCTCTGGGAACTCAACTGTATTTTCATTTTTATGTATTGAATTGTTTTCAAGCCTGGTCGCCTTGTCACGGGGTTACAATCCAAGAATATTAAAAACCTTATTTATGATTATGCTTTCATGTTTCATGATGTTTTGACTCTTTCATGCAATACTGAACTTCGTAAAGTAGGAAATTGCTGCATTCACAATAAATGTAAGGTGTTGTCAGAACAGTACGGAAATCTTGCCCCAGTGTCAATATCTTCAAAGTTTATGTTCCCTACCTGAATCCAGAAATCCAGAAAAGAATTAATAACCTTCTTTTATAAAACGCGGACTTAGGTCACATTGATTCATTTCAATCGATAGCCTGGATTCAACGTTTCAAGTTCATTTGTTTCTGGCTCCTGTGGTCTCGGGTTCTCATCCCGTTATAAAAGAATCAAAGGCTGAGAAGAGAACCGAAGTGTTTTGATACACGGATGGTGTTTGCAGGCAAATGTTCAAAATAGTTGTATATTTTTTTCACACCCGCGGCAAATGTAGCTACCCTGCCTGGAAATGCGGGCTCATATTCCAGTTGCAATGAAGGTCATGTGACAAAGTATCAAAATTTATGCATAATCATGTGCAAATCTACGCATAAATTATCATAACATATTTCAAGTCACATGGCGTTTGAAAAGCAAAAACATATCATCAATACATTGAGCTAAAGGGGTCTATTGAAACGTCTGTATGTCTCATATATTTTTCTTTTTAATGAAATGATAAAAGTCTGAAAAACAAATACAAATATTTTGAAAACTTGCCTGCAAACACCAGATCGACATTCAGTGAAGTAGCGAGATTGACACATTCCACAAATAGAAGTGCAGCTTTTATAAGCATTCCCACACTCTGCCACACTTCTATACTTTCTCTAATTTTACCCTGTGGGAAAATAGCTCTTACATCCTTATCCAGTTGCTACAACGTTATTCAACATGTCCTACGCGAATGTTAGACGGGTGATGCTGCGGCACAAAAGAGCGGCAAAATGTCCTCTTTTGTCAAAATTTTTAAATCAATGTGTAACTACAGAGGAAGGAAACTTTGTTTCCACATCGGAGCTTTTTTCCGCCTATGAAACGGCAGTTTCAATTTGGACCGACGACGATAGTGTTCACGGCCAAACAAAGTTCCTAATGAAGAGAAGTGCTTTTAATCGAGTAAGTTCAAAAGTTGAAAAAGAAAACATCTCAAGGCATTGAAGGTGAAATGATCTAAAATCGTTTATTTTTATGTCAACAGCAACTAAAAAAGGAAATTTCCACCTTTTCATTCTCAAACAATGGAAATGTCACGTACGGCGTACAAAACAACACCAGAGGATACTTCAATATTAAACTCCACCGCGCCCGTCGTATGCTTGGCCATGAATTTGGAGGTGAACAGATGTTAAGAAACATCTCCGTATTCAGGGCCAGGCATCCTCCACCAGTTCCTCCAATCGAGGTGAGTGTTTACTTGAGGCTCTTTCGTTCCTTTCCTGTTGAATATCTTTTCTTCTGGTTTAATGAAATGTTAATAGCTGATCAGTATTCGCACTTTTCTTGCACAGGTGCACGACGTTCCAAGTGACCCGCGAGGCGCGCGAAAATGCGCCTTCGCCAAAAAAGACGTGGAAAGAGGACAGGTGGTGGCAGAGTACACGGGGGAGCTTATATCGATGACTGAGGCAACGAAACGCGAGGCGGAGTACGCAAGAGTAGGAAAGACATGTACCCTCATGGTCATAGATCACCGCGGCCAAAGTATCGCGTAAGTTACTGGCTTAAGCGCATTTTTGCAAATACTTTTACTACCTCCAAGACGACGTTATATAAACACGTGTAACCGTTGTTTTGACTTGACTTGTCGCCTTTGGATTTCTTTGAACTATCTTTCTGTTTCAACTTACTCGCGAGAACCAACAGTTACCCAGTATGTTATGAATATATGTGGGATATTCTTAATGTTTGTGTTAAGTTGTACTCACTAAAACGTTATTTATTATTTACTTTCAGAATTGATCCTTACTATGGTGATATTCATGCCGAACTAAACTTGGCGGCAACTATCAACCATTCAAGGCAAAACGCAAATTTAAAGCCCTATGTTGATGATACATCGTCGCGAGCAAGAGTGTTTTTCGTTGCTTTGAATGATATTCCACAATCTGTGGAATTCCTCTGGAATTACGGCAACGCAGATTGGGAATATCATACAAACAGTCAAACTCTTCCACCCTAGCTTTTACCGTTTCTTTTTCTTCTTTATTCTTTCCCTTTTTTCTTAATCATAACTATAGTAAAATTCTCAAATCTGATTGGCTATCAACTGTGCTGATTTCACCACTTATAGGCCAATACGCGTTATGCCTACTAATTGGACAGCGCGCACCATTGCAATTGCGCACTCAAATGCTTTTTTTCTCACTGCTAGCAAAAAAATCTCGGAAGTTCTTGCGTTTTAATTTTGAAAAATCCTAAAATATCACACATTTTGTTATAGTTATGATTAAGTTGTAACAAACGTTCATGCAACCCAATACGGTCTGTAATCATAATCGAGATTTAAGTAATCACTCCCGCTGCACGGTCCTCCGATTTTTTGTTGATCACGCGCATCATTACAGACCGAATTGGATTCCACTTAGTCCATCTATTGCCATTACTACTAAACTTACAATTTATCGTGACGTTATTACAATACATGCGGTACTTGTTTCTTCCCCCTTTTTTTGTCAATTTGGGCTAACCGGCATTACCAAAAAGGCAATAATTGCCTTTACCTTTTTTTGTCTATCGATGCCAAAAATTGATTTTTATGTTGACATTTGTTATTCAGTAAAATGTTCTCAGAAATATCTGCTTTGCGCTGCATTTCAGTCATGCATGCAATTTGATTACGGACCAAAAGTAAAGTTTTGTTTTATTGTGCGCGAGTGATTTTACGAGCTACAATCATCGTCAAAAATGTTGGGAAGGTTACCAATTTTTACCTTTTTTGTACTTGTCCCCCCCGCCCCTGGATCAATGTTGGACAAAACTAAATTGTTTTTGTGCGTAATTGTTGTTACATGTCCCAACATTGAATAGGGGGCGCGGGGGGTATTCAGGAGAAGAACAAATAATCTTTTTTTAACATAGACATAAGGCGTATGAAATGGAGCAATAATGTTGCTAACTTATTCCACCTTCCCAACTACTTTTGTCCGTGATTGTCTTGAAATTCTGGGTGTGGTCATGAAGAAACAAAAGTCGACGACTTTCTATAGTAAAGCACTTCTTTAAAAAAGACACAGAATTGGTACTCTCATGAAAAGTAAGAGTTACTGTGCGTTGTTTTTATCATTTCAGGCGAAATAAAATGGCTAATACAATTAGGTTATGATTATTATTTTATGGAACATAAGGGCATGCATTGTTATGATTATGTTTTTGTCGGGACAGCTTCAATGAGTGATATCTGTAAAGTATTTCACGTGTTTAAAGTTCTGTTGTCATTTATGCGAAGGGGAGGAGTCGAAATTGTTTTGTAATGCGAAAGATAATTTGTTTTGGCCTGTTTGAAAGGTCTACGGACAACGATAACAACCCTGAAAATGGCAGAGGTAAATGATACTTTGCGAAACCGTGAGCAGCGACTTGTGTATCTTGTGACATATAGCAGAGCCGATGTAGAAAAAGTTGCGACAAGAGAAGCATTTGCCGAAAAGGTCTCACTAGGGTGGATGGAAATGACGGGTGTTAAGGTTGTGCAGTGGGTTGTTGCGCGAGAATTACACGCTGATGCAGGTGTTTCAGAGAGCAATTCCCATTATCACATGGCAATGAAACTGGAAAAACGTGCTCGCTGGCTGAAGGTACGCCAATTCTTAGACGACCGCTACGGCATAAGGGTGAACTTTAGCGCCGTACACAACACATACTACTCTGCGTACAAATACACCACAAAGGAAGATGACTTCTGTGTTCACTCAGAGGGTCACCCAGACCTAAGCAATGCGCGTCCACCGAGAACTGAGAAGGCAATCTCAGGAAAGAAGAGAAAAGCAGTTGGCCGTACTGGGGGTAAGAAAACGAAACGAAAGCGTGGTCTTTCAGTGTACGAGGTTGCCCAGTTTATCCAGGCTAAGAACGTAAAATCACGGCTACAGCTTCTGTCTATAGCAGCTTCACAAAATCGGGAAGGCAAGACAGAGCTGGCGGAATTTATATGTAACAGGGGCGGAAAAGCAGTAGATGAGTGTCTGGCTATCGCGCAGGAGTTGGCAACTGCGGAAGCGAAGTATGAAAGGTCACAGAAGACTCGCATGCAACTTCTACACGAAAGCTACTCTGCCGAATGCGTTGCGAGCTGTGAGGGGAAGTGGCTAGAGGCGGCAGTTAACCTCCTCAATAGAAATGAAATCAGCGTCAGTGTTTTCGCCCAAGCTGTGTTTATGTTGCTGGAAAAAGGAAGAGGAAAGTACAGAAACCTTTTTATACATGGAGTTGCCAATTGCGGGAAAAGTTTCGTGCTCGCCCCATTTAAAAGCATTTATGGGACTTTTTGTAATCCCGCCACTGGAACTTTTGCCTGGGTTGGTGCAGAAGAGGCGGAAATTATTATGTTGAATGATTTTCGGTGGAAACCCTCCATAATAGCGTGGGCTGACATGCTCCTGTTGCTAGAGGGAGATATAGTGCATTTACCAGCTCCCAAAAATTTCTCGAAACGGGACATTGAGCTTAGCAACGATACCCCTATCTTCGCAACATCAGACGCGCCAATTGTTTACATAAAGGGGGGAAGTGTTTGCCACGCAAACACTGAAATGATGAACGTAAGGTGGAGATTTTTCCACTTCTGGAGACAAATTCCACCAGCTGAACAACTCCAGTTAATTCCTTGTGGTCACTGTTTTTCGAAACTGATTTTAGACAACATCACTGAGTAGAGTCTTTGAAAATAACTTAGAGTAGCGCGTGTCTATTGTCTTCGCTAATCTGATTACACAATGAGTCAAAAGGCGCAGACATGAGAGGCCACATTACTCCATTTAAGTAGCCGAAATTATTTCGTTTATAGTAGCTCCAAAGAGAAAAAAGTTATATTGAATTGTGCAGGACTTTGAATGGAGTTAGTGCTATGCTTTTTAAGGGCCATTTTAGCGTTTTGGTAAGGAAAATACCACATTACTCCGCAGCTAGCGTTTAAATTAAAGTTGACCTAACTAATTGACCTTTATTAGACACTGTTTCAATGGAGTAATGTTGAAAATCACTAGTTACATTTATTTCTGTGGAAAACTGAAGGAAAAATGGAACATATTCTAATACGGTTTACATATTTTTGTACTTTGTTCGCAAGAATGTTGGTTCATTGGTGATGTATTTGGGACTTTCTTATGGAGTAATGTGGTGGAGTATTGTGAAAATCGTTGTGGTTTACTGTTCTCAAAATAGCTTAATGATTGACAGGTGACGCCATTAGCGTGAAAAGATAACCACACTGTAAATTGTCGAAGCTCCAATTTATTATATTATTCCCTTTATGACATCGTCAGTACATGTAAACATAATATAGTGTAAAAACTGAAGTATGTTACCATTAAAATACCTTGTTTACGTTTGTTTAATACTTGGTTCGACAACCCTTTCCTTCAATAATTGATAGAACTCTATTGGACATACTTTCTATGGTTCTATCAATGACAACAGGATCCATCTCGCTAAATGTGCGCAACACTCTGTTTTTGAAGTCGCCAAATGATTCTTTGTTGATGTGTTTTTCAATGGCTTCTTCGTCTAATGAATCTTTGACAATATGAAAAATAGATTCACATGGGTTCAGGTCTGGCGAGCGAGAAGGTATCTTCGAAAGTTCGCATTCAATTTCTCTTAGAGCACTCATAGCTAATTTGGATACCTGACTTGGATCGTTATCCATAACAAATAGACGTTTTCCATCTCGTTTTGGCCCTGCACGTCCGAAACATAAATTAAAATGTTGCCTTATGAAATTAGCAAAGAACTGGCCATTCAATTTCTCATAAGGCTCTTTCAGAATAACTCCTTTTCCGTAAGCTATTGCAACCATTACGTGCAGCCTTTTTCCTCCCGCTAAATCTTTCGAGCCTTTGCTGGTTACTTGCAAGCCTTCGCTTTTTTGACGCCATACTCTTGCCTTTGGAGCCATTGCTGTGCTCATGGGATTGGTCTTGTATACGAAAGACACACCATCTAAATAAAAAGCTACTTCGTCAGTCCAAAAAGCTGGGAAATCTCGTTCGTAGCGTGCCATTTTCCTTGCATACTGAAGCCGGTCTTTTTTGTCACTTTCTTTCAGAAGACCCTTTTTTCTAGCTTGTAAGAACCAGAAACGCATCTCATTTAAGCATCTGGAATACGTGCGAATACTTGCGGTTTGAAGGCTTAGTCCACTATAAGTGACAAGTCTCTTCACAGTTACGGCTACACCTTGTCTCCTCATTTTCAAGAGGTTTCTTTTCAATAACCGCTTCATACGGAGTGAAATCTTTCTTCGTCGACCGCGTTTCCTTGAGTGGCCCGAGTTTTGTCTTTGAAAAAGATTCTCATTGCAAATTCTTTCGGCGGAGGAGGTTGAAATGTTACATTTCTCAGCAATTTTCGGATAACTCAGGCCAGATTCTTGGCGTAAAAATATTGCTAACGCTCTTTTCTCTGGAGGTATTTTTCCTCTGAATACCATGGCGTAATCAATAGATTGAAATTATTTATTTCTGTATTGGAAAATCAACAGCTTGTTATATATAGGTTTTCGGAATTCGGAGCCTAAGAGAATACAGTCTAGAAAATTCCGCACTCATGTCACACCCCTCTCGGCCCACAGGTTTCACGCATACGTGTGCAACTAGAATTTTCTGGTCTTTCTCGAAAACGTTTATTGTCCCTAAGCCTCCTGCTAACTGTAGTTGTTTTTCAAGTTGTTTATCTTTGTTTCGTCTTTAAAATCATCCCACTCACTGAAATGACACAAAGTGAAACTGTGTAACTGAACAGAGGCAAAAATGCATAACAACAAACGTGTGACATTTAGTACTAATTGCTCTCATGTCTTCTAATTTTATGTAATGAAACAGACAAGCTATGGCGATTCTTTCCACTTTCTCCAAACAAGGAAACTTCATTTAATCTATCGCCGGAAAGTAAGGAACATAAAGGTTTTTTTCCGACGTTCTTAAAAAACAATCTACACATGCTAGTGGATTTTGTGGTCACGCTTTGACATGTCACGCATGCGAGATACAAGGATCTCATGATGGTGATTTTAACGAAACTAAAGCTTTATTCCATTTTATATACCCATTGTAAAGTACATTATCAATAGATTTCCAGGGTGAGAAATCTCAGCGAAATGTTAAAAGCCACAAGTTTTACAAGCGTTAAAAGACAATTGTCTATTCTCACACAATCATCGTCAAAAATGTTGGGAAGGTTACCAATTTTTACCTTTTTTGGACTTGTCTCTCCCGCCCCTGGATCAATGTTGGACAAAACTAAATTGTTTTTGTGCGTAATTGTTGTTACATGTCCCAACATTGAATAGGGGGCGCGGGGGGTATTCAGGAGAAGAACAAATAATCTTTTTTTAACATAGACATAAGGCGTATGAAATGGAGCAATAATGTTGCTAACTTATTCCACCTTCCCAACTACTTTTGTCCGTGATTGTCTTGAAATTCTGGGTGTGGTCATGAAGAAACAAAAGTCGACGACTTTCTATAGTAAAGCACTTCTTTAAAAAAGACACAGAATTGGTACTCTCATGAAAAGTAAGAGTTACTGTGCGTTGTTTTTATCATTTCAGGCGAAATAAAATGGCTAATACAATTAGGTTATGATTATTATTTTATGGAACATAAGGGCATGCATTGTTATGATTATGTTTTTGTCGGGACAGCTTCAATGAGTGATATCTGTAAAGTATTTCACGTGTTTAAAGTTCTGTTGTCATTTATGCGAAGGGGAGGAGTCGAAATTGTTTTGTAATGCGAAAGATAATTTGTTTTGGCCTGTTTGAAAGGTCTACGGACAACGATAACAACCCTGAAAATGGCAGAGGTAAATGATACTTTGCGAAACCGTGAGCAGCGACTTGTGTATCTTGTGACATATAGCAGAGCCGATGTAGAAAAAGTTGCGACAAGAGAAGCATTTGCCGAAAAGGTCTCACTAGGGTGGATGGAAATGACGGGTGTTAAGGTTGTGCAGTGGGTTGTTGCGCGAGAATTACACGCTGATGCAGGTGTTTCAGAGAGCAATTCCCATTATCACATGGCAATGAAACTGGAAAAACGTGCTCGCTGGCTGAAGGTACGCCAATTCTTAGACGACCGCTACGGCATAAGGGTGAACTTTAGCGCCGTACACAACACATACTACTCTGCGTACAAATACACCACAAAGGAAGATGACTTCTGTGTTCACTCAGAGGGTCACCCAGACCTAAGCAATGCGCGTCCACCGAGAACTGAGAAGGCAATCTCAGGAAAGAAGAGAAAAGCAGTTGGCCGTACTGGGGGTAAGAAAACGAAACGAAAGCGTGGTCTTTCAGTGTACGAGGTTGCCCAGTTTATCCAGGCTAAGAACGTAAAATCACGGCTACAGCTTCTGTCTATAGCAGCTTCACAAAATCGGGAAGGCAAGACAGAGCTGGCGGAATTTATATGTAACAGGGGCGGAAAAGCAGTAGATGAGTGTCTGGCTATCGCGCAGGAGTTGGCAACTGCGGAAGCGAAGTATGAAAGGTCACAGAAGACTCGCATGCAACTTCTACACGAAAGCTACTCTGCCGAATGCGTTGCGAGCTGTGAGGGGAAGTGGCTAGAGGCGGCAGTTAACCTCCTCAATAGAAATGAAATCAGCGTCAGTGTTTTCGCCCAAGCTGTGTTTATGTTGCTGGAAAAAGGAAGAGGAAAGTACAGAAACCTTTTTATACATGGAGTTGCCAATTGCGGGAAAAGTTTCGTGCTCGCCCCATTTAAAAGCATTTATGGGACTTTTTGTAATCCCGCCACTGGAACTTTTGCCTGGGTTGGTGCAGAAGAGGCGGAAATTATTATGTTGAATGATTTTCGGTGGAAACCCTCCATAATAGCGTGGGCTGACATGCTCCTGTTGCTAGAGGGAGATATAGTGCATTTACCAGCTCCCAAAAATTTCTCGAAACGGGACATTGAGCTTAGCAACGATACCCCTATCTTCGCAACATCAGACGCGCCAATTGTTTACATAAAGGGGGGAAGTGTTTGCCACGCAAACACTGAAATGATGAACGTAAGGTGGAGATTTTTCCACTTCTGGAGACAAATTCCACCAGCTGAACAACTCCAGTTAATTCCTTGTGGTCACTGTTTTTCGAAACTGATTTTAGACAACATCACTGAGTAGAGTCTTTGAAAATAACTTAGAGTAGCGCGTGTCTATTGTCTTCGCTAATCTGATTACACAATGAGTCAAAAGGCGCAGACATGAGAGGCCACATTACTCCATTTAAGTAGCCGAAATTATTTCGTTTATAGTAGCTCCAAAGAGAAAAAAGTTATATTGAATTGTGCAGGACTTTGAATGGAGTTAGTGCTATGCTTTTTAAGGGCCATTTTAGCGTTTTGGTAAGGAAAATACCACATTACTCCGCAGCTAGCGTTTAAATTAAAGTTGACCTAACTAATTGACCTTTATTAGACACTGTTTCAATGGAGTAATGTTGAAAATCACTAGTTACATTTATTTCTGTGGAAAACTGAAGGAAAAATGGAACATATTCTAATACGGTTTACATATTTTTGTACTTTGTTCGCAAGAATGTTGGTTCATTGGTGATGTATTTGGGACTTTCTTATGGAGTAATGTGGTGGAGTATTGTGAAAATCGTTGTGGTTTACTGTTCTCAAAATAGCTTAATGATTGACAGGTGACGCCATTAGCGTGAAAAGATAACCACACTGTAAATTGTCGAAGCTCCAATTTATTATATTATTCCCTTTATGACATCGTCAGTACATGTAAACATAATATAGTGTAAAAACTGAAGTATGTTACCATTAAAATACCTTGTTTACGTTTGTTTAATACTTGGTTCGACAACCCTTTCCTTCAATAATTGATAGAACTCTATTGGACATACTTTCTATGGTTCTATCAATGACAACAGGATCCATCTCGCTAAATGTGCGCAACACTCTGTTTTTGAAGTCGCCAAATGATTCTTTGTTGATGTGTTTTTCAATGGCTTCTTCGTCTAATGAATCTTTGACAATATGAAAAATAGATTCACATGGGTTCAGGTCTGGCGAGCGAGAAGGTATCTTCGAAAGTTCGCATTCAATTTCTCTTAGAGCACTCATAGCTAATTTGGATACCTGACTTGGATCGTTATCCATAACAAATAGACGTTTTCCATCTCGTTTTGGCCCTGCACGTCCGAAACATAAATTAAAATGTTGCCTTATGAAATTAGCAAAGAACTGGCCATTCAATTTCTCATAAGGCTCTTTCAGAATAACTCCTTTTCCGTAAGCTATTGCAACCATTACGTGCAGCCTTTTTCCTCCCGCTAAATCTTTCGAGCCTTTGCTGGTTACTTGCAAGCCTTCGCTTTTTTGACGCCATACTCTTGCCTTTGGAGCCATTGCTGTGCTCATGGGATTGGTCTTGTATACGAAAGACACACCATCTAAATAAAAAGCTACTTCGTCAGTCCAAAAAGCTGGGAAATCTCGTTCGTAGCGTGCCATTTTCCTTGCATACTGAAGCCGGTCTTTTTTGTCACTTTCTTTCAGAAGACCCTTTTTTCTAGCTTGTAAGAACCAGAAACGCATCTCATTTAAGCATCTGGAATACGTGCGAATACTTGCGGTTTGAAGGCTTAGTCCACTATAAGTGACAAGTCTCTTCACAGTTACGGCTACACCTTGTCTCCTCATTTTCAAGAGGTTTCTTTTCAATAACCGCTTCATACGGAGTGAAATCTTTCTTCGTCGACCGCGTTTCCTTGAGTGGCCCGAGTTTTGTCTTTGAAAAAGATTCTCATTGCAAATTCTTTCGGCGGAGGAGGTTGAAATGTTACATTTCTCAGCAATTTTCGGATAACTCAGGCCAGATTCTTGGCGTAAAAATATTGCTAACGCTCTTTTCTCTGGAGGTATTTTTCCTCTGAATACCATGGCGTAATCAATAGATTGAAATTATTTATTTCTGTATTGGAAAATCAACAGCTTGTTATATATAGGTTTTCGGAATTCGGAGCCTAAGAGAATACAGTCTAGAAAATTCCGCACTCATGTCACACCCCTCTCGGCCCACAGGTTTCACGCATACGTGTGCAACTAGAATTTTCTGGTCTTTCTCGAAAACGTTTATTGTCCCTAAGCCTCCTGCTAACTGTAGTTGTTTTTCAAGTTGTTTATCTTTGTTTCGTCTTTAAAATCATCCCACTCACTGAAATGACACAAAGTGAAACTGTGTAACTGAACAGAGGCAAAAATGCATAACAACAAACGTGTGACATTTAGTACTAATTGCTCTCATGTCTTCTAATTTTATGTAATGAAACAGACAAGCTATGGCGATTCTTTCCACTTTCTCCAAACAAGGAAACTTCATTTAATCTATCGCCGGAAAGTAAGGAACATAAAGGTTTTTTTCCGACGTTCTTAAAAAACAATCTACACATGCTAGTGGATTTTGTGGTCACGCTTTGACATGTCACGCATGCGAGATACAAGGATCTCATGATGGTGATTTTAACGAAACTAAAGCTTTATTCCATTTTATATACCCATTGTAAAGTACATTATCAATAGATTTCCAGGGTGAGAAATCTCAGCGAAATGTTAAAAGCCACAAGTTTTACAAGCGTTAAAAGACAATTGTCTATTCTCACACAATCATCGTCAAAAATGTTGGGAAGGTTACCAATTTTTACCTTTTTTGGACTTGTCTCTCCCGCCCCTGGATCAATGTTGGACAAAACTAAATTGTTTTTGTGCGTAATTGTTGTTACATGTCCCAACATTGAATAGGGGGCGCGGGGGGTATTCAGGAGAAGAACAAATAATCTTTTTTTAACATAGACATAAGGCGTATGAAATGGAGCAATAATGTTGCTAACTTATTCCACCTTCCCAACTACTTTTGTCCGTGATTGTCTTGAAATTCTGGGTGTGGTCATGAAGAAACAAAAGTCGACGACTTTCTATAGTAAAGCACTTCTTTAAAAAAGACACAGAATTGGTACTCTCATGAAAAGTAAGAGTTACTGTGCGTTGTTTTTATCATTTCAGGCGAAATAAAATGGCTAATACAATTAGGTTATGATTATTATTTTATGGAACATAAGGGCATGCATTGTTATGATTATGTTTTTGTCGGGACAGCTTCAATGAGTGATATCTGTAAAGTATTTCACGTGTTTAAAGTTCTGTTGTCATTTATGCGAAGGGGAGGAGTCGAAATTGTTTTGTAATGCGAAAGATAATTTGTTTTGGCCTGTTTGAAAGGTCTACGGACAACGATAACAACCCTGAAAATGGCAGAGGTAAATGATACTTTGCGAAACCGTGAGCAGCGACTTGTGTATCTTGTGACATATAGCAGAGCCGATGTAGAAAAAGTTGCGACAAGAGAAGCATTTGCCGAAAAGGTCTCACTAGGGTGGATGGAAATGACGGGTGTTAAGGTTGTGCAGTGGGTTGTTGCGCGAGAATTACACGCTGATGCAGGTGTTTCAGAGAGCAATTCCCATTATCACATGGCAATGAAACTGGAAAAACGTGCTCGCTGGCTGAAGGTACGCCAATTCTTAGACGACCGCTACGGCATAAGGGTGAACTTTAGCGCCGTACACAACACATACTACTCTGCGTACAAATACACCACAAAGGAAGATGACTTCTGTGTTCACTCAGAGGGTCACCCAGACCTAAGCAATGCGCGTCCACCGAGAACTGAGAAGGCAATCTCAGGAAAGAAGAGAAAAGCAGTTGGCCGTACTGGGGGTAAGAAAACGAAACGAAAGCGTGGTCTTTCAGTGTACGAGGTTGCCCAGTTTATCCAGGCTAAGAACGTAAAATCACGGCTACAGCTTCTGTCTATAGCAGCTTCACAAAATCGGGAAGGCAAGACAGAGCTGGCGGAATTTATATGTAACAGGGGCGGAAAAGCAGTAGATGAGTGTCTGGCTATCGCGCAGGAGTTGGCAACTGCGGAAGCGAAGTATGAAAGGTCACAGAAGACTCGCATGCAACTTCTACACGAAAGCTACTCTGCCGAATGCGTTGCGAGCTGTGAGGGGAAGTGGCTAGAGGCGGCAGTTAACCTCCTCAATAGAAATGAAATCAGCGTCAGTGTTTTCGCCCAAGCTGTGTTTATGTTGCTGGAAAAAGGAAGAGGAAAGTACAGAAACCTTTTTATACATGGAGTTGCCAATTGCGGGAAAAGTTTCGTGCTCGCCCCATTTAAAAGCATTTATGGGACTTTTTGTAATCCCGCCACTGGAACTTTTGCCTGGGTTGGTGCAGAAGAGGCGGAAATTATTATGTTGAATGATTTTCGGTGGAAACCCTCCATAATAGCGTGGGCTGACATGCTCCTGTTGCTAGAGGGAGATATAGTGCATTTACCAGCTCCCAAAAATTTCTCGAAACGGGACATTGAGCTTAGCAACGATACCCCTATCTTCGCAACATCAGACGCGCCAATTGTTTACATAAAGGGGGGAAGTGTTTGCCACGCAAACACTGAAATGATGAACGTAAGGTGGAGATTTTTCCACTTCTGGAGACAAATTCCACCAGCTGAACAACTCCAGTTAATTCCTTGTGGTCACTGTTTTTCGAAACTGATTTTAGACAACATCACTGAGTAGAGTCTTTGAAAATAACTTAGAGTAGCGCGTGTCTATTGTCTTCGCTAATCTGATTACACAATGAGTCAAAAGGCGCAGACATGAGAGGCCACATTACTCCATTTAAGTAGCCGAAATTATTTCGTTTATAGTAGCTCCAAAGAGAAAAAAGTTATATTGAATTGTGCAGGACTTTGAATGGAGTTAGTGCTATGCTTTTTAAGGGCCATTTTAGCGTTTTGGTAAGGAAAATACCACATTACTCCGCAGCTAGCGTTTAAATTAAAGTTGACCTAACTAATTGACCTTTATTAGACACTGTTTCAATGGAGTAATGTTGAAAATCACTAGTTACATTTATTTCTGTGGAAAACTGAAGGAAAAATGGAACATATTCTAATACGGTTTACATATTTTTGTACTTTGTTCGCAAGAATGTTGGTTCATTGGTGATGTATTTGGGACTTTCTTATGGAGTAATGTGGTGGAGTATTGTGAAAATCGTTGTGGTTTACTGTTCTCAAAATAGCTTAATGATTGACAGGTGACGCCATTAGCGTGAAAAGATAACCACACTGTAAATTGTCGAAGCTCCAATTTATTATATTATTCCCTTTATGACATCGTCAGTACATGTAAACATAATATAGTGTAAAAACTGAAGTATGTTACCATTAAAATACCTTGTTTACGTTTGTTTAATACTTGGTTCGACAACCCTTTCCTTCAATAATTGATAGAACTCTATTGGACATACTTTCTATGGTTCTATCAATGACAACAGGATCCATCTCGCTAAATGTGCGCAACACTCTGTTTTTGAAGTCGCCAAATGATTCTTTGTTGATGTGTTTTTCAATGGCTTCTTCGTCTAATGAATCTTTGACAATATGAAAAATAGATTCACATGGGTTCAGGTCTGGCGAGCGAGAAGGTATCTTCGAAAGTTCGCATTCAATTTCTCTTAGAGCACTCATAGCTAATTTGGATACCTGACTTGGATCGTTATCCATAACAAATAGACGTTTTCCATCTCGTTTTGGCCCTGCACGTCCGAAACATAAATTAAAATGTTGCCTTATGAAATTAGCAAAGAACTGGCCATTCAATTTCTCATAAGGCTCTTTCAGAATAACTCCTTTTCCGTAAGCTATTGCAACCATTACGTGCAGCCTTTTTCCTCCCGCTAAATCTTTCGAGCCTTTGCTGGTTACTTGCAAGCCTTCGCTTTTTTGACGCCATACTCTTGCCTTTGGAGCCATTGCTGTGCTCATGGGATTGGTCTTGTATACGAAAGACACACCATCTAAATAAAAAGCTACTTCGTCAGTCCAAAAAGCTGGGAAATCTCGTTCGTAGCGTGCCATTTTCCTTGCATACTGAAGCCGGTCTTTTTTGTCACTTTCTTTCAGAAGACCCTTTTTTCTAGCTTGTAAGAACCAGAAACGCATCTCATTTAAGCATCTGGAATACGTGCGAATACTTGCGGTTTGAAGGCTTAGTCCACTATAAGTGACAAGTCTCTTCACAGTTACGGCTACACCTTGTCTCCTCATTTTCAAGAGGTTTCTTTTCAATAACCGCTTCATACGGAGTGAAATCTTTCTTCGTCGACCGCGTTTCCTTGAGTGGCCCGAGTTTTGTCTTTGAAAAAGATTCTCATTGCAAATTCTTTCGGCGGAGGAGGTTGAAATGTTACATTTCTCAGCAATTTTCGGATAACTCAGGCCAGATTCTTGGCGTAAAAATATTGCTAACGCTCTTTTCTCTGGAGGTATTTTTCCTCTGAATACCATGGCGTAATCAATAGATTGAAATTATTTATTTCTGTATTGGAAAATCAACAGCTTGTTATATATAGGTTTTCGGAATTCGGAGCCTAAGAGAATACAGTCTAGAAAATTCCGCACTCATGTCACACCCCTCTCGGCCCACAGGTTTCACGCATACGTGTGCAACTAGAATTTTCTGGTCTTTCTCGAAAACGTTTATTGTCCCTAAGCCTCCTGCTAACTGTAGTTGTTTTTCAAGTTGTTTATCTTTGTTTCGTCTTTAAAATCATCCCACTCACTGAAATGACACAAAGTGAAACTGTGTAACTGAACAGAGGCAAAAATGCATAACAACAAACGTGTGACATTTAGTACTAATTGCTCTCATGTCTTCTAATTTTATGTAATGAAACAGACAAGCTATGGCGATTCTTTCCACTTTCTCCAAACAAGGAAACTTCATTTAATCTATCGCCGGAAAGTAAGGAACATAAAGGTTTTTTTCCGACGTTCTTAAAAAACAATCTACACATGCTAGTGGATTTTGTGGTCACGCTTTGACATGTCACGCATGCGAGATACAAGGATCTCATGATGGTGATTTTAACGAAACTAAAGCTTTATTCCATTTTATATACCCATTGTAAAGTACATTATCAATAGATTTCCAGGGTGAGAAATCTCAGCGAAATGTTAAAAGCCACAAGTTTTACAAGCGTTAAAAGACAATTGTCTATTCTCACACAATCATCGTCAAAAATGTTGGGAAGGTTACCAATTTTTACCTTTTTTGGACTTGTCTCTCCCGCCCCTGGATCAATGTTGGACAAAACTAAATTGTTTTTGTGCGTAATTGTTGTTACATGTCCCAACATTGAATAGGGGGCGCGGGGGGTATTCAGGAGAAGAACAAATAATCTTTTTTTAACATAGACATAAGGCGTATGAAATGGAGCAATAATGTTGCTAACTTATTCCACCTTCCCAACTACTTTTGTCCGTGATTGTCTTGAAATTCTGGGTGTGGTCATGAAGAAACAAAAGTCGACGACTTTCTATAGTAAAGCACTTCTTTAAAAAAGACACAGAATTGGTACTCTCATGAAAAGTAAGAGTTACTGTGCGTTGTTTTTATCATTTCAGGCGAAATAAAATGGCTAATACAATTAGGTTATGATTATTATTTTATGGAACATAAGGGCATGCATTGTTATGATTATGTTTTTGTCGGGACAGCTTCAATGAGTGATATCTGTAAAGTATTTCACGTGTTTAAAGTTCTGTTGTCATTTATGCGAAGGGGAGGAGTCGAAATTGTTTTGTAATGCGAAAGATAATTTGTTTTGGCCTGTTTGAAAGGTCTACGGACAACGATAACAACCCTGAAAATGGCAGAGGTAAATGATACTTTGCGAAACCGTGAGCAGCGACTTGTGTATCTTGTGACATATAGCAGAGCCGATGTAGAAAAAGTTGCGACAAGAGAAGCATTTGCCGAAAAGGTCTCACTAGGGTGGATGGAAATGACGGGTGTTAAGGTTGTGCAGTGGGTTGTTGCGCGAGAATTACACGCTGATGCAGGTGTTTCAGAGAGCAATTCCCATTATCACATGGCAATGAAACTGGAAAAACGTGCTCGCTGGCTGAAGGTACGCCAATTCTTAGACGACCGCTACGGCATAAGGGTGAACTTTAGCGCCGTACACAACACATACTACTCTGCGTACAAATACACCACAAAGGAAGATGACTTCTGTGTTCACTCAGAGGGTCACCCAGACCTAAGCAATGCGCGTCCACCGAGAACTGAGAAGGCAATCTCAGGAAAGAAGAGAAAAGCAGTTGGCCGTACTGGGGGTAAGAAAACGAAACGAAAGCGTGGTCTTTCAGTGTACGAGGTTGCCCAGTTTATCCAGGCTAAGAACGTAAAATCACGGCTACAGCTTCTGTCTATAGCAGCTTCACAAAATCGGGAAGGCAAGACAGAGCTGGCGGAATTTATATGTAACAGGGGCGGAAAAGCAGTAGATGAGTGTCTGGCTATCGCGCAGGAGTTGGCAACTGCGGAAGCGAAGTATGAAAGGTCACAGAAGACTCGCATGCAACTTCTACACGAAAGCTACTCTGCCGAATGCGTTGCGAGCTGTGAGGGGAAGTGGCTAGAGGCGGCAGTTAACCTCCTCAATAGAAATGAAATCAGCGTCAGTGTTTTCGCCCAAGCTGTGTTTATGTTGCTGGAAAAAGGAAGAGGAAAGTACAGAAACCTTTTTATACATGGAGTTGCCAATTGCGGGAAAAGTTTCGTGCTCGCCCCATTTAAAAGCATTTATGGGACTTTTTGTAATCCCGCCACTGGAACTTTTGCCTGGGTTGGTGCAGAAGAGGCGGAAATTATTATGTTGAATGATTTTCGGTGGAAACCCTCCATAATAGCGTGGGCTGACATGCTCCTGTTGCTAGAGGGAGATATAGTGCATTTACCAGCTCCCAAAAATTTCTCGAAACGGGACATTGAGCTTAGCAACGATACCCCTATCTTCGCAACATCAGACGCGCCAATTGTTTACATAAAGGGGGGAAGTGTTTGCCACGCAAACACTGAAATGATGAACGTAAGGTGGAGATTTTTCCACTTCTGGAGACAAATTCCACCAGCTGAACAACTCCAGTTAATTCCTTGTGGTCACTGTTTTTCGAAACTGATTTTAGACAACATCACTGAGTAGAGTCTTTGAAAATAACTTAGAGTAGCGCGTGTCTATTGTCTTCGCTAATCTGATTACACAATGAGTCAAAAGGCGCAGACATGAGAGGCCACATTACTCCATTTAAGTAGCCGAAATTATTTCGTTTATAGTAGCTCCAAAGAGAAAAAAGTTATATTGAATTGTGCAGGACTTTGAATGGAGTTAGTGCTATGCTTTTTAAGGGCCATTTTAGCGTTTTGGTAAGGAAAATACCACATTACTCCGCAGCTAGCGTTTAAATTAAAGTTGACCTAACTAATTGACCTTTATTAGACACTGTTTCAATGGAGTAATGTTGAAAATCACTAGTTACATTTATTTCTGTGGAAAACTGAAGGAAAAATGGAACATATTCTAATACGGTTTACATATTTTTGTACTTTGTTCGCAAGAATGTTGGTTCATTGGTGATGTATTTGGGACTTTCTTATGGAGTAATGTGGTGGAGTATTGTGAAAATCGTTGTGGTTTACTGTTCTCAAAATAGCTTAATGATTGACAGGTGACGCCATTAGCGTGAAAAGATAACCACACTGTAAATTGTCGAAGCTCCAATTTATTATATTATTCCCTTTATGACATCGTCAGTACATGTAAACATAATATAGTGTAAAAACTGAAGTATGTTACCATTAAAATACCTTGTTTACGTTTGTTTAATACTTGGTTCGACAACCCTTTCCTTCAATAATTGATAGAACTCTATTGGACATACTTTCTATGGTTCTATCAATGACAACAGGATCCATCTCGCTAAATGTGCGCAACACTCTGTTTTTGAAGTCGCCAAATGATTCTTTGTTGATGTGTTTTTCAATGGCTTCTTCGTCTAATGAATCTTTGACAATATGAAAAATAGATTCACATGGGTTCAGGTCTGGCGAGCGAGAAGGTATCTTCGAAAGTTCGCATTCAATTTCTCTTAGAGCACTCATAGCTAATTTGGATACCTGACTTGGATCGTTATCCATAACAAATAGACGTTTTCCATCTCGTTTTGGCCCTGCACGTCCGAAACATAAATTAAAATGTTGCCTTATGAAATTAGCAAAGAACTGGCCATTCAATTTCTCATAAGGCTCTTTCAGAATAACTCCTTTTCCGTAAGCTATTGCAACCATTACGTGCAGCCTTTTTCCTCCCGCTAAATCTTTCGAGCCTTTGCTGGTTACTTGCAAGCCTTCGCTTTTTTGACGCCATACTCTTGCCTTTGGAGCCATTGCTGTGCTCATGGGATTGGTCTTGTATACGAAAGACACACCATCTAAATAAAAAGCTACTTCGTCAGTCCAAAAAGCTGGGAAATCTCGTTCGTAGCGTGCCATTTTCCTTGCATACTGAAGCCGGTCTTTTTTGTCACTTTCTTTCAGAAGACCCTTTTTTCTAGCTTGTAAGAACCAGAAACGCATCTCATTTAAGCATCTGGAATACGTGCGAATACTTGCGGTTTGAAGGCTTAGTCCACTATAAGTGACAAGTCTCTTCACAGTTACGGCTACACCTTGTCTCCTCATTTTCAAGAGGTTTCTTTTCAATAACCGCTTCATACGGAGTGAAATCTTTCTTCGTCGACCGCGTTTCCTTGAGTGGCCCGAGTTTTGTCTTTGAAAAAGATTCTCATTGCAAATTCTTTCGGCGGAGGAGGTTGAAATGTTACATTTCTCAGCAATTTTCGGATAACTCAGGCCAGATTCTTGGCGTAAAAATATTGCTAACGCTCTTTTCTCTGGAGGTATTTTTCCTCTGAATACCATGGCGTAATCAATAGATTGAAATTATTTATTTCTGTATTGGAAAATCAACAGCTTGTTATATATAGGTTTTCGGAATTCGGAGCCTAAGAGAATACAGTCTAGAAAATTCCGCACTCATGTCACACCCCTCTCGGCCCACAGGTTTCACGCATACGTGTGCAACTAGAATTTTCTGGTCTTTCTCGAAAACGTTTATTGTCCCTAAGCCTCCTGCTAACTGTAGTTGTTTTTCAAGTTGTTTATCTTTGTTTCGTCTTTAAAATCATCCCACTCACTGAAATGACACAAAGTGAAACTGTGTAACTGAACAGAGGCAAAAATGCATAACAACAAACGTGTGACATTTAGTACTAATTGCTCTCATGTCTTCTAATTTTATGTAATGAAACAGACAAGCTATGGCGATTCTTTCCACTTTCTCCAAACAAGGAAACTTCATTTAATCTATCGCCGGAAAGTAAGGAACATAAAGGTTTTTTTCCGACGTTCTTAAAAAACAATCTACACATGCTAGTGGATTTTGTGGTCACGCTTTGACATGTCACGCATGCGAGATACAAGGATCTCATGATGGTGATTTTAACGAAACTAAAGCTTTATTCCATTTTATATACCCATTGTAAAGTACATTATCAATAGATTTCCAGGGTGAGAAATCTCAGCGAAATGTTAAAAGCCACAAGTTTTACAAGCGTTAAAAGACAATTGTCTATTCTCACACAATCATCGTCAAAAATGTTGGGAAGGTTACCAATTTTTACCTTTTTTGGACTTGTCTCTCCCGCCCCTGGATCAATGTTGGACAAAACTAAATTGTTTTTGTGCGTAATTGTTGTTACATGTCCCAACATTGAATAGGGGGCGCGGGGGGTATTCAGGAGAAGAACAAATAATCTTTTTTTAACATAGACATAAGGCGTATGAAATGGAGCAATAATGTTGCTAACTTATTCCACCTTCCCAACTACTTTTGTCCGTGATTGTCTTGAAATTCTGGGTGTGGTCATGAAGAAACAAAAGTCGACGACTTTCTATAGTAAAGCACTTCTTTAAAAAAGACACAGAATTGGTACTCTCATGAAAAGTAAGAGTTACTGTGCGTTGTTTTTATCATTTCAGGCGAAATAAAATGGCTAATACAATTAGGTTATGATTATTATTTTATGGAACATAAGGGCATGCATTGTTATGATTATGTTTTTGTCGGGACAGCTTCAATGAGTGATATCTGTAAAGTATTTCACGTGTTTAAAGTTCTGTTGTCATTTATGCGAAGGGGAGGAGTCGAAATTGTTTTGTAATGCGAAAGATAATTTGTTTTGGCCTGTTTGAAAGGTCTACGGACAACGATAACAACCCTGAAAATGGCAGAGGTAAATGATACTTTGCGAAACCGTGAGCAGCGACTTGTGTATCTTGTGACATATAGCAGAGCCGATGTAGAAAAAGTTGCGACAAGAGAAGCATTTGCCGAAAAGGTCTCACTAGGGTGGATGGAAATGACGGGTGTTAAGGTTGTGCAGTGGGTTGTTGCGCGAGAATTACACGCTGATGCAGGTGTTTCAGAGAGCAATTCCCATTATCACATGGCAATGAAACTGGAAAAACGTGCTCGCTGGCTGAAGGTACGCCAATTCTTAGACGACCGCTACGGCATAAGGGTGAACTTTAGCGCCGTACACAACACATACTACTCTGCGTACAAATACACCACAAAGGAAGATGACTTCTGTGTTCACTCAGAGGGTCACCCAGACCTAAGCAATGCGCGTCCACCGAGAACTGAGAAGGCAATCTCAGGAAAGAAGAGAAAAGCAGTTGGCCGTACTGGGGGTAAGAAAACGAAACGAAAGCGTGGTCTTTCAGTGTACGAGGTTGCCCAGTTTATCCAGGCTAAGAACGTAAAATCACGGCTACAGCTTCTGTCTATAGCAGCTTCACAAAATCGGGAAGGCAAGACAGAGCTGGCGGAATTTATATGTAACAGGGGCGGAAAAGCAGTAGATGAGTGTCTGGCTATCGCGCAGGAGTTGGCAACTGCGGAAGCGAAGTATGAAAGGTCACAGAAGACTCGCATGCAACTTCTACACGAAAGCTACTCTGCCGAATGCGTTGCGAGCTGTGAGGGGAAGTGGCTAGAGGCGGCAGTTAACCTCCTCAATAGAAATGAAATCAGCGTCAGTGTTTTCGCCCAAGCTGTGTTTATGTTGCTGGAAAAAGGAAGAGGAAAGTACAGAAACCTTTTTATACATGGAGTTGCCAATTGCGGGAAAAGTTTCGTGCTCGCCCCATTTAAAAGCATTTATGGGACTTTTTGTAATCCCGCCACTGGAACTTTTGCCTGGGTTGGTGCAGAAGAGGCGGAAATTATTATGTTGAATGATTTTCGGTGGAAACCCTCCATAATAGCGTGGGCTGACATGCTCCTGTTGCTAGAGGGAGATATAGTGCATTTACCAGCTCCCAAAAATTTCTCGAAACGGGACATTGAGCTTAGCAACGATACCCCTATCTTCGCAACATCAGACGCGCCAATTGTTTACATAAAGGGGGGAAGTGTTTGCCACGCAAACACTGAAATGATGAACGTAAGGTGGAGATTTTTCCACTTCTGGAGACAAATTCCACCAGCTGAACAACTCCAGTTAATTCCTTGTGGTCACTGTTTTTCGAAACTGATTTTAGACAACATCACTGAGTAGAGTCTTTGAAAATAACTTAGAGTAGCGCGTGTCTATTGTCTTCGCTAATCTGATTACACAATGAGTCAAAAGGCGCAGACATGAGAGGCCACATTACTCCATTTAAGTAGCCGAAATTATTTCGTTTATAGTAGCTCCAAAGAGAAAAAAGTTATATTGAATTGTGCAGGACTTTGAATGGAGTTAGTGCTATGCTTTTTAAGGGCCATTTTAGCGTTTTGGTAAGGAAAATACCACATTACTCCGCAGCTAGCGTTTAAATTAAAGTTGACCTAACTAATTGACCTTTATTAGACACTGTTTCAATGGAGTAATGTTGAAAATCACTAGTTACATTTATTTCTGTGGAAAACTGAAGGAAAAATGGAACATATTCTAATACGGTTTACATATTTTTGTACTTTGTTCGCAAGAATGTTGGTTCATTGGTGATGTATTTGGGACTTTCTTATGGAGTAATGTGGTGGAGTATTGTGAAAATCGTTGTGGTTTACTGTTCTCAAAATAGCTTAATGATTGACAGGTGACGCCATTAGCGTGAAAAGATAACCACACTGTAAATTGTCGAAGCTCCAATTTATTATATTATTCCCTTTATGACATCGTCAGTACATGTAAACATAATATAGTGTAAAAACTGAAGTATGTTACCATTAAAATACCTTGTTTACGTTTGTTTAATACTTGGTTCGACAACCCTTTCCTTCAATAATTGATAGAACTCTATTGGACATACTTTCTATGGTTCTATCAATGACAACAGGATCCATCTCGCTAAATGTGCGCAACA
>CAXIVM010001560.1:0-13069 GCA_964035705.1 Porites rus | reverse complement strand
CTTGGAGCACACACTTGGAGCCCCAATAGCATGTAGCTTGACCGTCCAGGTAGGTCAACCAAGCTCAAGGAGTGGAGGACGCACGTGGACTCGAGTGCAAGTCATGCCGGTAGGTCAACCAAGGTAATTATCCTGGTTTGGACCATTTTGGACCCACAGCCATGTGAGTGATGAGCTAACGGCATGTTTGTTTGCAAAGCCCGGAGGTTTGCCAGCCCCATCGCTGCTTCCTGCTTGGTGGGAAGAACTGGGCTTGGTGCGGTCAGATGTCTCAATTGCATCGCGCTGAGCCTCAGGCGCAGAAGAGGGGAACAACAGGTGGAGACTCCCAGCGTGTGGGCACGAGCAAGTAAACGTAAACGACTTGATGACATGACAAGAGCATGCTTGCACTGGAAAGTGTCTGGCAGGGGGGAAGAGCCTACTGCTGCCTTCTCGCAGGGATGTGCTGCTGCGTGCCCAGCAGGATTCATGCTGCAAAGCCCGTGCAGAACAGTCATGTGGCCTCATATCAAGTACACCGAGCATGGTATGTTCCGTGCTTGATCTTTCTGGAGCCCTTGAAACCTTGTAATTAGAACTGTCATGTGACTGTGAACAATGCTGCATGGACTAAGCATGGCATGTTAAGATCAGAGCTGGCCATAACTGGCCCATCGCCATCACGTTTCTCGGTCCTGCACCGCATTGGCTGCGCAGCCAGTGAGGGTCGGGTTAGACTTCGCCCGCTTGTTCGAGGTCTGTTTTGAAGTCTTGAGTTTTTCGATCAGCCGATTTCGGCAGCCCCTTTTCGAAGGATGCCTTGGAGATACTGGGCCTTGGGCACGGCATGTTTGGTCAGAATATTCATGCCAAGCCGAACCCAGCAGATAGAAGACTCGACAGCTTAACTCTCAAAGGACACGCGCATTATATATTTAATGAGTTATAGCAATCTAGATCATCTCAATTGAGAGTGGATCTTTTTCACTGCGGAGCAAGTGGTCCAGTGATCCGTGTTTCAGCTTGGTATCTCTTCAGGTACTGCACAATTAAAAGACCATGGTCTCACCCCAAAGGGGTGTCCTTCCACAAAGTAATATCAACTATTTTCGTGGAATCAGATGTCTCCAAAAAGTGCGGGCGTGTTTTCGGAACCGGTCTGTTCTCTGAAATGAAGGCCTTCACTTCTTCAAGACCCGGTTCTTTGATCGCCTCCAGCGTAGCATGTAAACCACACTCCTGTGATGGAGTGTCTTGAGGTGAGGTCAGGGGAGTCAGCCTAAAGGGCAGCGGCATAACTTGCCCTGGAAATAGTGAAAGTTGATTGGACACTTGGTGTTGAACTATGAGAAGCTTCAGCTACAAGTCTCAGCGTTTCTGAGGGCTCAGCCTAAGAGTCTTGAGAGCCGTCAGCTTCAACCTATAGAGACTCTAGGCATCTCCAGACAATCATGATGTACCAAATTGCTTTTTCACCGCATTTCTTCCATCAAGAATTGAGCAACAAGACCCTTCTCGTGGGACAGTCACTTCCAACGAAACGGTTATCACCAGCTCTGAGCTGTGTCGCGGCTCCGGTGGGAGACGTCTCCAAAGCCTGGGACGATGGCGGCGATCACGGCCTCGCCCAGCCGTGTCTGGGTGAAAGAAAGGCCGCGAGCCGTGGGAAGGCGCATGGGAAGACCTGGCCAAACCATCTTCATAACAATTCAATCCATTAACCGCTTTTGTTCGAGGTCACTCCGGAGTGCACTTGAAAGCGCATGCAGTTCTTGATGTTGCTGCGCATCAGTCGGTTTGTTGCATCGCAGTGGCCCATGCAAACGACCGTCGCGCAGGAGCCGCACGTTGAAGCCTCCGGGCCCAACTGCCTTGGTCTGAGCCCCTTGCAGCGGACAAATTGGCGCCACGGTGTAGGTCGACTGCGCGTGACGCCAGGCCCTGTGGTCCAAGACCTCGCAATGGGCCTGTATTCTGGCCTGCTGCAGCAAGTCAGGTGCAGAGAATGGACATTTGCGAGGAGAGTGTAGTATGAGACGAAGAGGCTTGCGTAGGTTCCCAAAACGTGAAAGGCGAAGCATGGCGCAGCATTGACATGGAAACAATACCAGGAATCTAAAACCCTCTAAAGCCCATTGGCTCTTCACAAAGCTGTTCCTGGCCTTTCTTCACCAGGTACTGGTAGTTGGTCGAAGCCACTGCTCGTGGCCCGATGGTTTCATTATGTTTCAGTGGCCAGGCTACCATTCCCGTCGCTGGCGCGCACGAAGTGCAGTGGCCGGACGCTGAAGTGCTTGGGGGAAGTGATGAGAAGATCTGTGGGAACATGCATACCTGTGCCATTTTTGGACAGGACGTTTTGATAAAGGACGGCGATTTGCATTGAGACCTGACGCTGCTTGGCACATTGTTGCATTGTATTTGTCTGAGATATTCTTCATCGCTCCGCAGCCTGGCTCAAGCCATGCGCAGCGCAGAGCAGGAGGGAGAAGCCAATGAGGCGAAGGAGGTGAAAGAGCCAAAGAAGGAGCTTGTGACATCCGGTAGCTTACAAAGACTACTCAGTAGATCCAGCTCCGAACATAATGTGCGTGTGCGGGGCGGAAGCAAAAGACATTCATTGCTATATGATGTTCGCTTTTGGGGTGTCCTGTTTGTTATCGCGGTCTCGCAACACCCAGACAAGGAGAACGACACCGGCAACAAGAAGAAACCAGCTGCGGCCCCCGCTGCGGCCGCGGCTGCCCCTCCTGATGAGAAGAAGAAGGAACAGCAGAAGGACAAAGAACCTCCAGCCAAAAAGAAGCAGGACTGAAGTTCTCATCAAGAATCCATGTCTTTGAACATGTAGTATCAAGTTGATATGCCATGTGCCGTTGCTATGCAAACTTCACTACGAAGAGTATGGTGAGGAAGAGTTGTCCTTATATGCCCTCTCAAGGACCCTTTGTCTGATGAGGTGTGAAGTTTGGGGCTGGAAGCTGTTGGGATGTCCATTTCACGCGGGAAGTGTGCACCCTAGAGGTAAGCCCTGGTAAGCCACTGGCACAGGGCCTCCTGATAGAACCGTAATTAGCCACGTGCTAACGACCTGGAAACGCAATCCACGTGTAGCCATGAGCATGGTGATCGTCCTGGCGGCGAAGTGCTTGGGTCCAAGGTCCAACGCTACATACGTAGCTAGGTCCCCATCATGTGCTGCCTTTAGAAGCCTCAGTTTGGGTGGACCTGCTGGACACTTGGATGAGATGCATGTCATCACATAGTCTCATACGAAAGACATTGCTTGCAGTCAGTCCGCTGAAAAACCCTCGCTTTGACAGGTTGTGACTCAGATTGCTCAGTCCAAGTACGAGGCGGATCTGTGAAGTGAAGAAAACATAGTGACATGGTGTTTCTCGGAAACTGCTCTTCTATGAAGCCTCGATTGAGTTACTGTAGCAATGCCTCGGCACCTGCATTGTCGGATACATGGTGTGGTTGGTGTATGCATGTCATTTGGGTGTGCCTCAGATTAGGGAGAACGCCACACTAAAGTCACTAAAGCTTTCTTTTGGGCTGTTTCCTATTTCCAATGCACACACGCACACACCTTTGAAAGCTATAGATGCATATCTCCATGTTTCGGACCGACGTCGGATTTGACCCAGCAGGCACAGGAGGACAAGCTCAAAGATGTCGCCCGTCATTCTATGGCCTTGATCCGCACCTGGGCTCATCGGCGCCCGCCACTGGTGTCATGCCACCTGTTCTGGCATACAAAACCAACGTAGTGGACCTGAAAACCTCCAACTGAAGGAACCCCACTGATGTCACAGATGCCTCGGTCCGCCGTATGTTGCTGAAAACGTCCCTAGTGCTTAGCGGACCCAAACCACCACAAGGCAGGAAAGATCCCCAAACGAAGTCTCAGAAACGTGCACTTGGACGTCTCAGGGTTTGCACCGCAGGTGGTGCCATGGTGGTTCGGCAAGAATCGCCCACACGGAAGACGAATCGCCCACCAGGCGACCAGGTGAGAAAGATGGTGCATTTGACAGGACAAGACGCAGCCAGCACCACTTTCTTGCTCTTCTGTATCAAACGAAACGGGATACTGTAGACTTAAATGCATAGGTTTGCATGCAAGCGGCGACAGGTTTGCACCAAGACCTCCATGGCATCATTCCAATCCAGAACGTGTTTGTTCTTATAACTGGCTGGACGTAATTTCTTCTTCATAGCTCAACCTCGACTTCTGTCGAAGCATACAATCTTGCAAACCGTACGCCTCCTCTCAAAGTCTGATTGCAGGGAGTTGTATGCCGGTATAGTACGCCAGTGTATGCCGCAATTTGTCCCGCAGTATGTAGCCGGAGATCCTGTGATGTTTCACAACACTGATTGTCAGTCTCTTCACTTAGATGCTCAAAACTACACTGCATCTTGTAGGAAAAGATGTGAAGTAGGCGTGCCTTCAAGTGCGTTACCAAACAAAGCTTCGAAGGCTTCGCTGACCCGAAGAAGACGCAAGTTGTTGATCCGATTCTTTCAAGCTAAGAGGTATCAAGCATGACTGGGCTGAAGCCAAGGGGACTTCCATAAGATGGACGAGCAAGACTGTTTCCGAAAAATTGCGGATATACAGTGGCTTGGTCGCAGTCCACTCAGAAGCGACTAAGGCAAACATGGCAATTCGGGTGGGGTTGGGAGCTTCACCAGATTCAACACCTTTGGCGAAGCCAAAAAGGTATGGATTTGGTGCTCAGACCCATCGCGAGTATTGAATGTTAACTAGGGCTTGATCGCACGCCGCAGTTCCAACACCATATTGAAAGTTCAGTTAGAAGACAAAGCGTGAACATCGTATTTCGAGCCCAGAAGGCTGGTCAACTTCCCTGATCCCCCAGCTCTCACCCTGAGGAGATGTTTGGTGAAGTACGAGATGCAATACATCCGTGCTTGGGAGATTGAGGATAAGCGCCGGCAACGCGAACTGCTGGACTTGGAAGCGATGCGGCTTCGCTTTCGGAAGGCCTGGGAGGGGACAAAAAGAGGGGTGAGGGATGCTCCGGTGTAGACTCTTGATCCCAAAAAAACTCCATAGGAAGTGGTTTTACAATACAAATTGGGGGAGTTTTGCTAATCAGCAGTCTACATGAATATAAATTAAACGGATGGATCCAGCTATATCCAACTATATACTTACTTGAGAAGCTAGTTGGATCCAGGCCATCAGAGCCCTCACTCACTTTGATTCAACACTATCCGTTACATGCAACGCCGTTCTTTTAGCTTTCATGAGTCGGGGGTGCCTTCTTGCGCACTAGCCGTCACTAGCCACTGCGCCACTCTGAGTTGCCAGCGCCAGCGACGCTGTCAACCTGCGCCGTCAGGAGGGCGAAGCCGAAGAAAGTCAATTGGAAGGGCAAAGAGAGGCACAGACACCTCATCATCGCAGCTCCTTGTTCGCCTGCCGCAGTCTCCCTTGCCTTTTGCTTAAGTTGCTTCTTCAGCGTGGATAAGCAGATGGCAGATGACCAGTCATCAAACAGAAAGAGTCAAGTCACATTCCATCCTTTTCTCGCTTCTTGTGTGCAACTGGAGTTCTGGGAGGTGCTGCAGAAGGGACTGGCCAAGCGGAAGCGCTATGAGGGCCCCTTGGCAAGGTTTGTTTGATTGACATGTTTTTTTGGACCAGGTAGCCAGCTCGGTTAGATCCTGAGAAGTAGTAAGTTTGTATGCGTAATATATATATATATATTTGCAGTCAGGGATCAGAACTCAGTATGCAGAGCAGAAGATGTGTGCTGCCTTTAATCTTAAGAATTTGCCAAAACGCCGGGAAGCGATGGGGCCCAAGCGATGCCCTACCAGAACAGGAAGGATGAACATGGATGAACATTGTTTCCTTTGAGATCCTTTGAGTACTTGTGGACACACATACCCTAGCTTACTGTTGAACAATGCCGCAAGAACTGCAAGAAAGCGATGCCTGCCCTCCAAGCTGATGTCTAGACTTGTCCAAAACTTGGGGAGTGATGGCCTTGTTCCGATGGCCGCCCCCAGTGCACCAATGCGGACGTCTCCAGTGGAGAGCGGTGCGTTAAGGACTCAGACATCACGACGCGGCGAGGTTCTCCCCAATTCTCGGGTTTGACCCGGAGCACGTGCACCCCCTCGTGAGGGGCCTTTGAACATCACTAGTGGGTTGCTTTTTCGTTGGTCATGGGTGGGGCTGCATGGGAGACTTCTCTTGTATGGCGGTCGACTTGGTGAGGCTATGAGGAGTTGTCGGCCTCGGTGAACACCAAGCGGCCGCAACACGAGTCCAAGGCTCACCGTTAAGTCGGACAAGACAAGAGGATATGAGAGGTCATGGGCCGTCGAATGCTAGGCAAAAAGAATAGGATAGAAGTTCACCAAGGGTGTCCAGGTACGTTGGGGGCACCGTCTGAATGCTATATGTGAGGCTTGAAGTCTTTCAGCACCTACATCGATCGAGCACAGCGCCTTTTGGAGAAAAGCCTGCAGGAAGTGGTCGATATGAGATCTATGGAGGGTCACCTTCGGTTTGGGGAGCACATTCATGCTGCAGGACCCTAGGCACGTTGACCACGTTCACTTACTCCAATTCCTAACGGGGAACGGTACGTCTAGTTAGTTCTTGAGCCTTGAGGCCGAGGTGGTCAAACACCCGGTGAAGGCCAACAGGTGTCCAGTTAGTTTAAAAGCGTACCATAGGCGTTGCGTTTGGACGGTTTTCCAATCTCAACGCTGTCCTGGGTTCCAGAGGCGCAAATTCAGAAGCTAACTGTGGAGCTCCAGCAAATGGAGCAGCAGCAGAAGCGGTTGGCCGAACTCTCTCAGCATCGGGATGAGCCAGGGGGCCTCAGTCGCGAAGTGGGGTTTGAGACATCAACAGTTCCAGAGCATTGAATACTCATGAGGCAACGAACCGGGGCCCCACCCGTTTTGAAATGCACAAGTGGTGAGACACTTGGAACTCTCCAATCAACTGGCCAGCAATGGGCTTTGTGTTGCCGGGACGGGGGTTGTGGGAAGTCACAGGAAGCTGTGAGCTGCATGAGATGTAGTTTGTTTGCTGTTGCTCATTTCTGCAGCAAATTAGGAGAAGCAAACTGCTCATGAAGGCCATAGAAGAGCTGGACAAGGACACCTCGAGAGCTGGCAGGTGTCTAAAGGCCCATGCTGCCCTGCAAGTTCTGAGTTATGAGGGCCCACTGCCCTGCACACACTGAGAACTACATCCCTGCCCTTGGCCAAAATTCAGGAGCCTATTTTCCCTGATCATGGCAAATACCCGTGTGTTGTGGGTGGTGGTGCGGACCATGAGTTTGCGAGGATTTGCTAGCAGAGCAAGAGTTCCGCTTCGAGAATTTTGGGCCTGATGAGCCCGAGGCAGGTGAGAGTTCAGCTGGTCAAGCCGAAACCAAATTTCAATGTGCTGTCATCATGTGGTTTTGAGCCGCACCGGTTTGAGCTGCCTCCGGTTTGGAGCCGTGATGTATTAGACATTGGGAAAAGGTGGGTAAGCTGGAAGCATGCGCATTATCGCGCATTGTTTCTCGCATTTGAGCTTCGCATGGCGTTGCATGATACCCTCTAGACCCTAGGTCTTTGCCATGCGAACCGCGTAGGGTACGGTTGGTTGATGCAAACCCAGACCCGCGCGGTAGCTTGTGGCGGACGATTGGGCGGGTGAACGCGTACATTATCATACATCGATCTTGCTCCGTGTAAACTGCGTAGGCCAAGGCTCCTTGGGCGAGAGAGCCAATTGCCTTTGTGGCTTGAAAGAAGCCGTGGTAATCAGAAAGTAGCTCCAACGAGCGCCCTCATGGAAAGACCGTCTAAATCTAAATTGTGTTTTCTCAACGGATTCATGATGATAAAACCATTAAAGTACTATATTTACTAATATATAACCTTCTGAAACTAGGAATGTGTGCAAGAAGCTGTGGAGACTACTGCACTGTGCTCCCAAAGAGTATGCAGTACCCAGCACACCTTCCAATGCAATATACGGTACTAACTATACAATCCATTCGATGGTCGGCATCATCCCAAACCATCGTTTGTGCAAGGCTGCTGATTCGAATGGAACTGCTGGCGAACCACCCGTAGCAGAGCTGGTGGAGCTGGTTTCATAGGCAAGTGTCAACCCTTGCCCAAAACGCTAGCGGATTGCCAACAGGCAAAACATAGCAATTCTTGAAAGGATTGTCGGATTAGTGGCAGGGAGTGCGGCAGGCACAGAATGGCTAGAAAGCGAGTCAAAAGTATGCGAGACGTTTTGACCGTTTCCGCACAATGATGGTGAAAATTGGTGACAAAGGCAGAAGTGCATATCAAGCAAGACTCCTGCGGCAAAGCCTAAATTTTCCAAGGTGCTCAATGTATGGCTTAGATCATGGCAAGCAAGAGCTTCATGAATTTTGACTTCATCAGTTATGACTTCCCAGTTATGGCTTCATCAGTTATGGACCCGAAAGGGTGGCCTCCAAGCTTTGCATGGCTCAGATGGGGCAAACAAGTGCTTTCCCCACGGGTGCACCATGGTCTTTCCCATGTTTCAAGAGTGGAACGCCAAGGCAACCGATGACGGGATGGGAATCCAGGTGCCGCACTGGCGGATTGGCCCATGCTTTCAGGGCGCGCGGATGATGATTTTGGTTTGGCTGGGTTGGTTGGTCATGCCAGAGCCTCTTAGGCCCTTGCACAACAGATCAAAACAGGTTTGTCAATTTTGGTTGTGTGCATCTCATGGTTGGGAACTTGGGAGCCAGGGAGCCAAGAATTTGATGTTCAATCAAGAAAAAGGATATGCACTGTGAGCACCAGTCAGGAACAGTCGGAGTGAGAGCAAGAGCGAGAAAGAACATGATAAAATAATGACAAGCAAAGAGGAACCAGACTTTGCAGAGAGAGAGAGAGGATTCAGTCCCTCCTTTCTGTCAGAGTGAGAACAGCTCCGTTTTCAGCATAATTACTGTGTGAGGTGGCCACGCCTCCTGTCATGGGTGGTCCAGTTGGAGAGGTGCAGCTGCACCCAGCTGCGTTTTGACACTTCTTGAGATCAGTTCTCAGTGACATTTTGCTAGAAGCCTTGGAAGCAGGGGTGGTTTGTCCAAGCACGCTGTCACTTCTGCGTTTCAGACGTTTCTTATTGATCCCTAGTGAGTTGAGGTCAGCTTAGAAGGACGCCGCATTTTTCGTATTAGCCAGCCAGTTTTTGGCTCAGACAAAGCATTTGTCCTGCAAGTCTGCCTCCTTTCGTTGTGCTTCTGACATCTCCATCCAGGCGGCTCAGCATGAAGGAATCTTGAATGAAGGGACTCTTCTTCATCTTTGCCATGCTTGGTGTTGCCTTGCAAGGCTGCGGCTGCAATGAGGATGGAATGACCACCTGCGCCGCCAACCCGGTCACTGATTGCACAAGTGCAGTAGCGGCTATGCGGCTATGATGTGCATTCCCGACAACGGTTGCTGCGACATTGAAGTGAACGTCAATGGAGTCAAAGTCAGGGCCGGGGATGCAATGATCAGTTCTGAAATAGCTGCAGTACTGAAATCAGAAGGATGCGCCATTCTGACCGGGGATCCTTGCGGATAGACGCGCTTGATTGCCAAGAGTGCGGCAGGGGCTTTCAGTGGCACAAACAAGATCGTTTCTCGCACATGGACTCGGCTCGTGAGCCAGTGAATAGAGCAATGGTGGCTTTGCTAGAAGCCTTGTGCGGTATTGTTGTCCATGGTCGTTACTGTAGATTTTTTGGCCAGAACGTGAGCAGGGTTTTTTTGTTGCAGCCGATGCTGAATTGAACTTTATTGCTGATGGATTGGCAAGAGGTAGCACGACCTTTGTTGAACTCATGCTTCAATGGCCAGACCCTTGCTTTGCCCACAGGTGCCGTTCGAAGAACCCGACTTCCAGGACTGGGAGATGGCACACGTCATTGCTAAGGAAGTGCAGTTCATTGAATTGCCTCATAATAGAGAAGTCTCGTGGCATACCCTGCCTACCTGCCACATACCGCCGTAGCAGATCCTTACAACATCTTACACATACATACAGTCGTAATAATTACTGTAGGTAAGACCATGATGGTTCCTTGTAGGTTCCCCAGTCACCATGAGTCTGAGTAGATCTTGGGTGCTTAATAAGGCCTTTCTGTGTGTGCAACCCTTGGAACTTGGAGTCAGGGCTTTTCTGGGCTTAGGGAAGCATCCACTGGCCATGGATGTGTCCTGACGTGTATACACCCAAGACTACAAAAGGGTAATTATATTGTCGGCAGACTTGTTTGTCGGTTCTCTTTCTCTTTCTCTACCGCTATGAGTGGTTCTTTCGCTATAACGGGGTTTATTGCTTGCCTATACTGCAACATGAGGCTTTCCATTCTTTGACATGCTTACTGTACAAATACTATCGAGCGATTCGTTTGTGTGCACTTGCAGCTTGATGCTATGCACATTGTACCATGACACTCTTGACTTTGGACTTGCTATTTGATGCTTGACATCTTGTACCCATGCAACTTTGGAACTGAGACTTTTTGGTGTCGGGATTTGAGACCACCGACCTGTTTCCTTACGCCTCTTTCATGCTAAGGTTTCCTTGTGGCGTGAGGCTTTAGATTTTACGCATCGTATCTCGAGTGTCTCAGTGTGTCTCTCAATCTTTGAAAGCCCAGGTGGGCCCGAAGTAGTGCCCTCTGTGGCCCAGCCAAGTTGGGGGTGAAGTTGTGGTGTGCAAGCAACAGCAGGAGTCCGCAACAGATAGCACGAGCCATTGATGGCAAGCGTTGCATAAGACTTAACAACTCGCTTTGACTGGAGCAGGCCTCTGAGCCTAAAGGGGTCCGTAGCGGACAAGAGTCTAAGAACACAAAACCTGCGTCGTGGCCCGCGCGATGCGCTCAAAAAAATGAGAAAGTCCAGAAAACCATTTCGTGGCTTCATAAGCTGTTTGTAGGTTTCTCACATTTTCTTGTTGGTCTTTGAACATCTTTGAACCAAAAGCAGCAAGAAAGCCGAGAATACCGTTTTCGCCGTGTTTGCGTTTTTGCTGCTTTCCTGTTTTCGCCGTTCTCCTGTTTTCGCGGTTTTCGTGCTCTGGCTCATCTCGTGTTTTCGCGGGTCTCGCATTTAGTCGTAGTCGTAGTCATTCTCTCTCTTTCTTTTGTGGTGCACTGATTAGGTTTGGCACATTGGTTGTTCCCAGTCAGCTGGTTTCGTGTCTATCGCCTCCACAAACACACACTGCGCTCTTTTTCATGTCGTCCCTTCATGTCTTTCCGCTTGTCTTCTTTTGCGCGCGTATTGTTCCTTTGTCCCGCTCACTATAGCAGGAGGCTCTCCATTCTTTGACTTGCTTACCTATACCATCGAGCGATTCATTTGTCCCGCTCGCCGATTGGGGACTCGCATTTGGGATTTGTAGCGGCTGCAACTTGATGTTTTGCATTTTTTGCCATGAACACTTTGGGGTTCATACCACCGATACCACCTGTTCTGGGGCCTCTTTGATGCCACCTGCTTCCCTCTTTCATGCTAAGGCTTCCCTGTGGCATGATTTTTGGGTTTGAGATCGTACCATATCTGGAGTGCGTAGGAGTCCCGTAGTGGTCACAATGTTTGAGAAATGAGTTCTGAGGGGTTGGCACCCCCTGCAACATGTCATTTTGTAGGGAAGTAGGCATCCAGGCATGCAGTGGAATCTTTATTTTGTTGGTTTGCAGCGCTGTGAGAAGTCTTGTGTGTCCTACATCAGGGTTTTATTGAGTTTTCTTAAATGCACTGATCCCGAATAATATGTTTGCTTTTTACTATTCCCAACCCCGTGAAACCAGGGTGGATGATATTTTCCAAAACCGATGTAAAGGGCTGGTGGAATCATCAAAGTATTATTCCCCAATAGCCATGCTATGGGGTCTTGCAAAACTAATAGGCGGACGGGCGCCGTCGGGTCACCGTCAGAGCTGGTGGGCGGATGGTGTCCCGGTCATGTTTTGATGGCGTCCGGGTCATGTGATGCTGGTGTCCCGGTCATGTTTTGATGGTGTCCCGATCATGTTTTGATTGTGACCCAGTCATGTTGTGATGGTGTCCCGGTCCTGTTTTGATGGTGTCCCGGTCATGTTTTGATGGTGTCCCGGTCATGTTGTGATGGTGTCCCGGTCATGTTTTGAAGGTGTCCCGGTCATGTTGTGATGGTGTCCCGGTCATGTTGTGATGGTGCCCCGGGCATGTTTTGATGGTGTCCCGGTCGTGTTGTGACGGTGTCCCGGTCATGTTTTGATGGTGTCCCGATCATGTGATGGTGGCGCGGTCATGTTGTGATGGTGTCCCGATCATGTTTTGATTGTGTCCCAGTCATGTTGTGATGGTGTCCCGGTCGTGTTTTGATGGTGTCCCGGTCATGTTTTGATGGTGTCCCGGTCATGTTGTGATGGTGTCCCGGTCATGTTTTGATGGTGTCCCGGTCGTGTTGTGACGGTGTCCCGGTCATGTTTTGATGGTGTCCCGGTCCTGTTGTGATGGTGTCCTGGTCATGTTTTGGCGGTGTGCCGGTTATGTTTTGATGGTGTCCGGGTCATGTGACGGTGTCCCGTCATGTTGTGATGGTGTCCTGGTCATTTTTGTGATGGTTTTCCCGTCATGTCATGTTGGTGTCCGGTCACCTTGTGATGGTGTCCCGGTCATGTTGTGATTGTGTGCCAGTCATGTTGTGACGGTGTCCCAGTCATGTTGTGATGGTGTCTCGCTCATGTTGTGACGGTGTCCCGGTCATGTTTTGATGGTGTCCCGGGTGTCCCGGTTATGTTGTGATGGTGTCCCAATCGTGTTGTGACGGTGTCTCGGTCATGTTTTGATGGTGCCCTGGTCATTTTGTGATGTTGTCCCGGTTATGTGATGATGGTGTCCAAGGAAGAGATGGTCGATGTGTTGAAAACAGCAGCTGTTTCCAGATTTTTCTTTTTGTCCCGGTTTGTATCTTGCTATTGGGGTCTCCAGCTGGGCTAATTCTCAGAGGGGGATGACCTTTACCCGCTACTAAGGTGCCCTGCATGTTTTCATTATA
>CAXIVM010001559.1:0-25000 GCA_964035705.1 Porites rus | reverse complement strand
ACATATCAAGAAATACTACAGCTTTGGGACCAAACAATCAACTTTGACTGAACATGGGTTGGCAAGATGTAAGCTTAGGGCTCATGGTAGTACAAGACCGGCTGCTGTTTGAATATGTTTCAATAGCTTTTTGTGGAAGTTGACTTTTTCTTCAGCAGTTCTGGACTAGAGAGATTGGCCCGAGACAGCACAAACAAGGCAAGGACTTGGTAATGACATGTTATGAATTGTTATGATTGGTTTTGTTTTTTTCCGGTAGGTTCGCGAAGCGTATTGAGCACTGCACCAGTGAGCTTATAGAGTATTAACTGGAACAGGCACGGAGAACGTCAGAGCTGAAAAGGATTGGTGTGCTCAGAGGGCAACACAAAGATATATTTAAAGCATACCGAATGCTTAAGGCTGTGCAATTTGGGATGGTGCACGTAGCCAGCTATTCATTGTGTGTATAATTAGCTGTGCATTGGCATTTGGACTTGTAGAATGAATAGACGTGTTCGTAACTCAATGCTTTTGCCCTTCAGAACTTCAGGTTATCAGAACATGGATTGGACTCACATGGGTTTGGAACTCAGCGGCTCAATAAAGGGTGGGCAAGGCGTTTCCGGCTTAAAACTGGTCTCGTTACGGTGGACCTGGGGGTCCTGTTTTGGGAGCTTCCCATGCAAAGAGACATGATTCATATACCAGTACAGCACTTTAGATGATTTATATATTTACTTTACAGTATCCTCCAGGTGGGCGATCCAAAACCTTTGTCCCACAGTATCCTTGCTCATTCACTGCTGTGACGTGATGTGACCTTATTCTTTTACAGGTTCTTTAGTTAAATACTAGTAGCAGTACTAGTAGCTTCTTGTTACTAGTAGCGACGGCCTCCAACCTAATAGCGGTGGCCTCCACCTAGTAGGCTTCTAGCTACTCCATGTCTATTCTGACTTTGCATGCCTTTTGTGCCTAAGACTCGAGAATTATGCTTGGTGTGCAAAAAGTTTGAGTTGTGACCCGACACACTTTTTAAGTTCACAATTCACAACGGCCGAAAACAAAGATGACTCGGAGCTATCCGTAATGCACTGTCATTCTTGCGACACGGAATGTGCTCGCTTTGCGATGGACGAGGTGAAGACATCTTCACTCTTCATTGTCTCCAACAGCTGGGAGTTTGGTCTACTCTCATTCCTTCGGTGGGCAATGGGGGTGATGGATTGGAAGTGATGCTCTTCGTTCAGGTCAAGTCGCTACACCGTGGTCGCAGTTGTGCCTATGGGCCTATACTATACCCGGGAAGGATTTTTCTCAGATGAAAGCATAGAAATGGAACAGGGCTCCTGAGAAGACACATAATTTTCTCGACAAATTGCGATGTTCCTCTCCGTGTTTGGTGGGTACAGCAGAGGATAGTAGTGTAGTCAGTTGTGTGGGCAACCCTGGTCTCCAAAAGCCAATGATGGGGCAGTTTCCCACCATCACTTATGGTTGGACCTTGACAATTCGCGAGCAAACCTGTCGCTCGATGATGCAAACGTTGGGTTGGCATCTGGGAATCCTGTTCGATCTCTCACCGCGTCAGCATCCGCTCACGACGTCGGAACCAGGGGGGCTTGGTTGGTCTTTCTTCCCGGCTGTTTGGTTGGTGGATTTTTAAGGCAGTGTTTGGGGCTCACTGGTTGTTGCGGGGGGTGTAAAACACACAGCCCTTGCCCTGCAATGTCTCAGGATTTGATGAAATTGTTTGTGCGAACATCATTCGAACTTGTTTGTACTATTTGTCCATCATTGCATTCAGAGGAAAAGAAGAATCGATTCACATTTATATAAATATAGTTTGATGCAGTGGCGCAGAGGGGGGTGAACCGTGACTTTGGCCGCAGATGCTGCATGACCAGTACTGCACCTACAGTGGTGGCTTGGCTTTGGATATGACTTTATACTATTTTATACAATTCATGCTTGGATTCCAAAATCATCCAGAAAGGCATTGGACTTCTTGAAACCATGTGGGCATTAGACCACCTTTTGACTTTTCGATGTGCCATGGACTCAACCCTGAAGATGCTGCATGTTAAGACCACAGTGTCGCCCAGGTTTCCCCAACTGCTGGGAAAGCAAAGTCGCTGTGTTTCATCCTTTAAAAAACTTGGAAGGGCCGGCTCCTGAGAGAGACACCGAGACCGAACAGACTGGACGAAAATGCATGGACAACAGCCGACTAGGATGATGAAGCGCTTCAAGTGTAAAGAAAGCTGCATCCTGGATCCTATATAGTAGATACGGCGTAGCTGAATCAGTCCCACCATAGATACTTTGTGGGCATCGTTCACCCCATGCTGACGAGAGCGCTGTCATGGAGAAGAGTCATTCGCGCGAAGCACTTCTTGAGAAGGCTGCCATTCCCCACTTCAGGCTCAGAGGGCAAGCTGACTGAAAAGCTCATGTGACCATATAGGCTATAATATACAGTATACATGGCCAGCCCTTCGCAAGCGAAACCCAGAGTCGCAGGGCGTCAGCCTGTGCCAACTCTCAACTGCCAAGACTGAAAAGGATCTAGGAGTTTCTTGGGCGTGCAGTAGCGGATTGGATGATGATTTGTTTGGTCTTGGCTTACTCAAAACACCTTTGAAGAACTATTGCAGCTGAGTGTCAAATCCCAAGAACCACCTTTCTGTCGCTCTGTGCAAGTGCCATGGCAGCAGATGAAAAGCCAGTTGAAGCAGTTACAAGGCCCACAAAGAAATACTGTAGATTTGGCATCCATCATTCGGAACTTCAAGTGAGAGTGTTTGAGGAGATGTTGTCCCTTGGGACACGCTCCCAGGTCCCAGCCAAAGTTTAGCACACACCATGTTGTTCAGTCCAGCAGAGACGAATGTTCCCATGCACTCCCCGTTGGAAGGGGAAAGGGCCTAGGGCATAGGGCTTTTGGTTAAGTCAAGATAGTAAAGCTGCATGACTGCATGATTCATATGAACTCACGTAAGCACTCCAAGTGTCACCATTTGAAGTAGCCATTTTTGCGGCTGTACCTTTGAGCCTCTCTCGATACGTTTAACGCACAGATGGCGGCAGCCGTTGGAAGCAGTGATGAGACGCATCCTCAAGGACCAGCTAGATTAGGATGTATGAATACAGGTATAGGTCTGTGCACATATATAGTTACACACAGACATACATACTGTACATTTTTAAAACTCATCCATATATGCACATGGTGGTGCATGAAGATCAATGAAGACATGAGGGGACCCTCTGGCGTAGCCTGGGAAAGATACATTGACATAGGTGCACAGGTGCGCAACACACAAACACACACACACACATATATATATATATACACACATCGCCGCAGACACACACACACACACAGAGATTCTAGTAAAAGGACACACATTTTCATACATGCAAGCCATTCCCAGACTTCAAGATAAATCGTGGAAGGACTATCAAGGTACAGAACCACAAGTTCGAGATGGGCTGCTGGACGGCATTCAGCTTACAGTACACCCATGATGCTCGCGGCAAATGCGATTTTGTGCATGTGCTGGGGCCACAGGCATGTGCTTGCTACGAGTCTTCCGTACCATTTCTGGAGAGGGAAGCGTGGATGGAAATCTTGCCAGTAAGGATGGAGTCTGGCATGCGGCGTTTGTTTGAAAAGCCCTATGACGCTGAAATCATGGCGATGATGGGTCATTCAGCTGCAGATGCTGGGGTAGTGGGTTGAAAGATGTTGAAAGTACGGGTCATCCACTTGTATAGGGACGTTTGCATTGGTGAGGGTAGGATGATCATTCCTAAAACAGGAGTGTTGACCTTGGCAACAGTTGCTTCCTTCATCATATACATATATACATATATATGGAAGTAATATACAGTAACAGTTTCGTCTTTCTTTTAATATATATTTATGTTGTAATTTTCCCATATACATCCACATTGACATTTTTGAAGCGATTCCTCCGGCACCTGTGCGCCTTGCCGGTGCCGCCCCTTCTCGCCGAAGCTGTTCTTCCCAGGGTGGAAGCCTTTGTCTTTGGAAGATGCGCAGCGAATCATTTTCTTTCCCCGTATGTGCCTCGTCTTGCACATGAGCCCAGACCAGCCTGAGTTGACATGTCTTGAATACGTGGTTGGGATACATTCTCTCAAGACTATCGTCAGGGCAAGCTGCTAATGTTTGGCACAGCGCAGCTTTGCTTGCCCTTTTTTGCCAGGTGGAATCGATTCGAAGACATTTACACTTTACACAACTTTGAGGTCTTGTCCTTGAGTGAACAAACCATCCCCAAGCCTCCCTGCAAATCCCCTGAGTTTGGAACGATGTGGAACGTCAATTTGCATGACAGGAGAAGATTCCACCAGCCAAGGTTGAGTTGTCAATTGAGTTGTCGTTCACACACAGCCAAGCTGCAACATGTTTGAGTCCGATCATGTGCCCACAAAAGTCCGATCATGTGTCCGATCATGTTAGACACCAGTGATCATGTGCTTGTTTGAGTCCGATCTTGGATATTTTTGAGGAGGCGTAACATGGTGTTTAGTCTTTTGCCGATTTCATCGTTGGACGTGACGTTTGCCCTCCTAGCTGAGGTCTGACATGGAGGCTGGAGTTTCTGTGCAAGTCCGGATTGTGGACTTAGCAGTGGGGCGCTTCTACACGAGTGTTTCAGAGCAGTTTGTAGCTAGCAGCCAGTATATGTGGCTGGAGCGGATAGCTCTTATAGCTTTATAGCCTTATAGCTATAGTCATAGCTCAATTGCATGGCCATCGCCAGCACATCGACCAGGTGTATGTTAAAGCCTTCCAGCTGGAGACCCCGGAAGCGACCAAAAGGAAGGCGCCACTGGGAAACCATGTCTTCAGCGGTTGATGGTTGATTGGCAACTTTTGGCTTGTACAGAAGTATGTGTGAGAGCTGTGTGACAGCAGCTGTTGGTGTTGTTTTTCGGCTTTCTGCTACAACATGCGAGGGCTTTCCACGAATTTAATCTGCGCAAGAGGAGCAGCTGATGAAATTCAAGCTGCTATCAGTCTTCTACACATTGCACAGACATGACGGTGCCTCGTCCGAAGAAATGCTTGGCTTGGGCAGATCAGCATGTTTGACATTGACAAACCGCACGATGTGGACACGCACACACACACACACACACCTGTACATAACTATATATATATATATATTCACACGTACATATCGACATAGATTTTATACGCCTTGCTGAGACGGGGACGAGATCGTGCGAGCATCCGGACTTTTCTTCCCAATTGGCCTGAAAAGTGCAGATCATTGCATTTGTAGCTCCGCTCGGAATTGTTTGTAAGCTGGAGTTGGCTCTAGGCATGAGCCAGCCAAGAGAGCGTTATAATATATCACTCTGTCTCTCTCTCTCTCTCTATATATGACTGCAGACTGTATATATATATAGAGGTTTAATTTTGTGTATATGCATATATATATTTTTGGTATATATATATATATACATAGTGTCTATCTACAGTGCTCTATGTCCTTTCTTTCCAAAGGCAATCAGACAAACTGAGCACCAAAACATCTAAGCACACTCCAAAAATCATCGGGATACAGGGGAAGTGTCCACGAGTATGATCCGGCTACTACGAGTTACTATTCATTTGAGAGTCTGCAGCCTTTGCAAACCAGGTGGCTTGGCTGAACGCTTCATGCACTTTGGAGGTCTTCTGTCTTTGGTCAGCCTTTTGGGAGAGGACCGCGCACTCAGCTCTACTGTGCAGCACTCCAAACCGACCCCAAAGCACTCGGACTGTTTAACCCCAAAAGCGAGGACTATGGATGACTAAGGCAAGGGAGGTAAGGTGTCTTGGTGTTTGGCTTTTTGGCTGCAGATCAAGAACTGTAAGAACAAATGCAAGTTTCCATAAGAAAGTTCCAAGTTACGTACCGGAGAGTTGCGCACGATCAATGGAGGGGGGAGTGCGGCAACAGCATTGGCGCCAGGTTTAGGAACGGATTGGGGGAAAAGGGAACAGCTGCAGCTTTTCTAGTGCCTGACTTTTATGAGAAATGATGGTTGAAGTGGCATCACGGTCTTGGCGCTTAAGTAGAATTGCCTCGACTGAGTTTCTGGAAGAAGCTGGTCTACGACTCGACAGCCTTCCGGGATTTCTACATTTAAGTGATGGACGGCGGCGTATCAGTTTCTGGACCAAGCGGATCCTGACAACGTTCCACCGATTTCCCCGTTCGTAGCGTTAGGCCAGGAGCCCCGCACTAGTAGCGTCCGATCGCTCCGTTCGTTGCATGCACCTTCAGGCTCGACATGTCGATGGATGCTCGGGAGGTTGTAGCTTGGGTGCTGTTAGTGGCCCGGTGTTTTCGCTATTTCTTGGATGGACTCAAGGTGGTTCGTTTCGTCTTTTTTAATGTTTTGTCCTTTCAACTTTTATCCTTTTTTCACCAGGTGTCAGGTGTGTGTTTGTTTACCGCGCCATTTGGAGCTGGAGCTGCCAGGAGAATCACGTCATCCAGTCCCAAGCCATCGAGCTTTTGACTGACTTCCTGGAGCCTCAAATGGCCCATGCAGCCCGCAAGCTCTGGTCGTCAGGCACGAGAGCTGCCGGTTGGTTCTGGGATCTGATGGGAGCTCAACGATCCGATGAGCAAGCCTAGAGTCCTAGAGGCAGACGATGTATGCCAAACGAGCATTTCGTGAGGATGCGGAAGGGGATGGAGCAGAGAAGTCAGGTTGTCAGGTTGTTAATTGTCCAATTTGATCTTGTATGATCTTGTTATTGTCCTGCTAATGTTTAATATGATGTTTCATGATTTTCGCAACTCGTTCAACTTGATTCTTGCTTGTCAGGCGCACTTGCAGCACCACGTTTTTCTGTGACCCTTGTCACGATAGCAGGGTGTGCACATGTGTTGCTTGGTTTTCGTCCTCTTCCAGACAATGTGATGAAACTCGGCGGGTGATGGCACTGGCACTCCAGCGACTCAAACCCCACACATGCTGCCCTTTTGATTCCCTTTCACTTTCTGCCAGTTCCGCCGACAGGGGCGATCTGGGAAAAATCGTCGACGCTCCACCGCGGCGCTCTTCGGGTGAACGGCGCTCTTCGAGGTCTGAGCTCCGGACCGCTTTGGCGGAATTGTGCGCAGATCCTCGCAGAGCCTGGCGAGGCCGCGCCGCGGCGCCGGAAGCCTGGTCGGAGCGTGGGCGCCGGTTTTCCAAACGGTGCCCCAAATCGGATAAAAGGCACAGCCAGTGACCTGCACCACCAATGGTGTAAGCGAGGTGTGAAGACTTCTGGGGTTCGATCGGGTTCTACGCCAGCCGTCGAATGGGACCGTTGGGAGGTCTTTCCCCGCAGCTTTGACAGCAGCATTCGCCTGCTGGCGGCAGCCATTGGCTGGCTACGGCCACAAAATGGCCAGTCAGTGCCGGAGGCAGACGTTGCGTGTCAATGGGCATGGATGATTTACTTAGATGTTTGGCTGGTCATGCTGCCGGAAGGCCGGAGCAGTTTCGACGTCCAAACAGAGAGCGCCAGGCCACCGTGCCTCCAGAAGTCCATGAGGCCTTTCAGGCCTTGCAGCGCTGTGCCGATGGCGCACGCTTGGGACCAGAGATGCGGCAAGTGGCTGGAGAGCTTCTGGAGGAGACGCGGACTTGGACTTGAGCCAGTACGGCATGCATCTTTGTAAAGAAGCATGCCGTTATTCTTGTTTGTTTGATTTTGTTGGTCTCTACACAGATCTACAGAAGCACTCCCACCATTCTCTACTTATATACGCTCCCATGTAAGTGATCATGTTGGTGTACTTACATACCTCGCGTCTCTTTGCCTCATGTTTCCATCGCTCTCGGCCCTTTTTCAAAGCAGCATCCTCTGGGGTGTTTTGTTGGATCGCCTTTTCGGCCTGAAACCATCTTGATGACCAGAACTGATGTGTCTCATGATGTGTCTCAGGTCTCCCTTTTCGGTGCTTCACGGTGTTTTTCGCAGCTCAGGAGCTGGCCAATGTGCCAACCATTCGCCCGGGGCACCCAGAATCGGCCGGTTCACCGGTTCCCATGGCCGAGACGGCGTCGATGTCAGGTTCCGACCCGCTGTCCGGTGACGCCTTGAAGAAGTGCCAAAATAGCCTCTTCGATCCCACCATGCAGCGCAGAGAGGAGCCACAGCTGCAATCAGCATCACATGGATATCATCAGATGCGAGAGCACCCATGGCAGATTTTTAGTTGGCTTCAGGCTAACTCTGCCAAACAGTCAATGTCTCAGGATGAGGCACATGCCTGGCAAACCTTGAAGCTGCTGGGGAGTGAAGCTGTGAAAGCACAACTTTGGTGCTTTGGCAGGAGTTGGCCCTGGTGGTTAGATGCGGTTAGTATATGTGTAGGTGTAAATGTTATATATATATATATATATATATTACACATGTCATACGTATGCATGTGTACATTCATGTGCTGCCAATTCTGGCATGATGTGCAAAAGCATGGTTTTGCTTCCCCTTCCCTCCCCTTCCTGTTTCAGGATCGCTAGAGTTGGAGATACACAGCAAATTTCAGCCAATGTGAGATGTTCGGCGGTCCCATCGGCAGGTTTTGTTGAAATGCAGCCAGTTCCTCACCTGCTATCAGGTGGCCTGCAGAGGCAATCTACCGTTTGGCATTAGAGGTCAGCAGAGATCAGAGATGTGCAGAGTCCATGATTTACATGTGGGTTTGTGTGATGCCAAGAGTTTCCACAATTTACTGAAAGTTGATGGGTTTGCTTGAACATACCTGACCAACATTGTTCAACATGCTAGTTGTGCAGCTTATGAAAACGAGCCACCGAGCCTAGGACCTAGGCCTGCCTTACTTGTAGATGCCATGTCCTGCCCACCTACATTGTACCGTGCTCCTGGCCTTACTACTAGTAACAAGAAGCTACTAGGGGCTCCTGGCCTTACTACTGGGAACAAGGACGCTACTAGGGCCTAGGGCTCTTGCCGCACCTGGAGTTGCCACGCCGCACGCTGCGAGGAGGGCGGACAAGTGCTTCCAGACGCTGAAGCATCTGTCTTGAACTCCAATCGGGCAGCCTGACACAAATACCCCGCACTTCCACAAATGATTATAACGCGGGAGAGAATGAAAGACTCTTGATTCTTGAAACATCACAGGCAAAAGCAACAGACCAAAGACATGTTTTAAAATGATCCCAAGACACATCCGGACTCTGAAAAAGACGCCTAAGAAGAAAAACACTTCAAAACATTGTTGGTCCTCAACCTCAGGCTTTGGTCCTCATCAAGGCGGGGCACTTCGCGGAGGCCGCTGAGGCTGCACAGGCCGCGCTGGTGCTCAATGAGCTCAACGCCAAAGCGGCCTTCCGGCGCGCACAGGCGGAGTGACAGGATCTGAACAAAAGAACACCTTTTTTGACACTTCATGAGGTCTAGCCAGCAGCCCAGGCAAAAGAACGCCAAAACACAAAGTAATTACAGTAACTTGGGGGAAGCCGAAGTCTATCCTAAAATCAATCTTACAAGAGTTTTGTTGGAACTCACGACCCGTTTTTCTGGGCAAAGACCGCCATGGCGCTTGCAAGGCGCTTGTGGAGTTAAGCTCTCCGGAGGCCTTTGCTGCTGCCAAAAGGGCGCAGGAGTTGGAGCCCAAGGACAGACTCGGCACGTGGAACATCAAAACGAACCTGGTGTGGAACGAATTTCACCCATCAAAAACCGAGGTTTCTCTTTTCTAAAGGGGGTTTGGATGGGGTTGACCAATTCTCAAGCGCTTTCTCGAAAGATGTCTCGATTTTGGCACTTTGGATGGAACATTCTCATGTCGCTCTTGGTCTCCAAAGAGCTGTCCTTTTTGATAAGACCATATTATTGTTTTTTTTTCTGCATCTATCGTCTGAGTTTTGGAGCTTGAAACTGGGAGGCTGCAGCTGGTCGAAAGCTTGCTGCTGTGTCATGGAAGAATTGCCCAAGATAGCCCCAAAAGAGAATGGACATGCAAGCTGTCCCTTCTTCTTTTGCGTGACATGACTAGGACAAGATGGTGCTAGAACTGACGCTTGGCCTGCATGTGGCCAGAAAATCTGACAGCTGTTTTCGTTGTCCAGTCACAAAGGTTTTGTCAGAAAACATGAAGGAACGTCAAGAAGCAGCTGCACTGGCTTAGCAGAAGCTACCACAGTTAGATATTGAATCATTTGCCAAGCAGGTTGCGGCTTCAGCAGTTCCAATCAAGTTGACGGGTCCTCCCGCCGAAAAGCGGGGGCAAACGAGTCCCTCCGAACGCCCGAGGCTTCAAAAGGCGGAAGCCTTGCCTGGAGTGAATGATCTCAACGGCATGGATTGACCGACCGAGGTCTTGTCCTCGCTTGGGCGTTTTGAGTAGCTTCCCATGACTCCGTCATGACTCCGTCTACAGCTCAAGAAAGCTGTGGAGCTGCCCTTCATGCCTTTCCGAAAAGCTTCGACCAACAAAGATTGGGCGGACAAAGTGACAGAGAAATAATAAATAGCTCCCTCTCTCGTCACAGGCTCAGGGATGCTGATTCTATGAAAGCAATGGGGGCCAACACCTGAAGAAGTGCAGTTAGAGCTGTTTGATTCCAGCATATCTTGTAGCCAGGTGGTGTCCCAAGTATGTGCAATCAGCCAACCTCGGCCTGCAGAAAGACCGGATACCAAAAAGCAATCGTGCAACATTCTTCATGGAAACTCTGGACCAGAGCTGTGCCATTGCCCCCCCCCCCAGCACCATTCGTTGCTGGCATTGGATGCATTTGCTTTGGCTTAAGACTGGGGACAGAGTCACCGAGGTTCACCGCCCCTGACTCGGCACGAGGAACCAGATCAAGTCCAGTCACCCAATCCATCCCAATCCCTGTTGAGGATGTGTTAGAGGTCTTTAAGGGGCACCAGGCCAGTCCCCGTATTGACCAGGTTTCTTTGTCTCCTCCCGTCTCCTCCCGTCCCTGCATGATATCCTTCTTTGGGTGAAAAAACACCGAGGCAGGGAGACTGCTGGTGGAAGATGAATCAGGCGGGCTGCGGAAGTGGTCCGTAACACAGTAGGGCAGTCCTCTACGAATTCACCGACAGCACGGTGTGACAGGACCGTGAGCTAGACAAGTCACAGCCAAAGCAGCTCGCAGTATGTAGATTACTGTAGGCAAATGCAGCACTGGTGTTGGTAGAGGAGCTGCACAAAGTAGTCTGGCTTCAAATTGTATATATATATATACTTTGGAGATTTTCTCGATTCATGGTTTTCTGCTCTGCACTCCTTTCTTTCTGCCCAGATCGATGAGAAAGAGAGAAAGGCAAAGGAAGCTGCAGCTGCAGCCATAGCAACCGCAGCCCCAATAGCAACCGCAGCCCCAACGGCCGCGGCGCCCGCGGCCTCCACCACCACGGCTCCGGTGGCCAACACCTCGGCAATGCCAGCCGGAGTGGCACGTGTGCATCATTTGTTTTTGACCAAGAAAAATCCACAACGGCCAGCACCAGCTGAGAAGCCGAAGCCGAAGTTGGGGAAAGGTTTGGGAAGGATCCGGATTCCAGGGTCAGGGTTCTTCAATTCTTTCCAATGCACTCTCTCAATTTCTCAATCAGTCACTCACACACGTACTCACGTTCTGGCTGTGTGGCTGTCTTGCTTCTACCAAGGCATACAATGACAAACTTTGGAGGAGGGAGACTTGTAGCTAGCAGAAATCTCGCAGTTTCCTCGCCAATGCAGGTTCACCCTTGACGGCATGGCATAGCCGCATAGCCGCAACCGCAATGCATTTTGACTCAGCAACATCTTACCTAGGACTAGTGTCCTTCAGACATGAGCCATTCAACATCCTCATTAATTATACAATGTGGATTAAGATGGATTAAGTACATGTTGCAACCCAGCCGCCAGGTAATTAGCAACAATGTCGGTTTGGAGGCTATTATGTTCTCAGTAGGGCAGCTTATCAAACGGAGATCATGTAATGAAGCCTTTTGATTGCGACAATATTCACTTCGAGCCTTAGATGTAATGGTCGCAATTGTCTCAGCATGACCTGCACTGTACACCTCCAGGCATTGTTTCCGTAATTTGCAATAGCATTGGATGGCATTGCGCCTTTGCCCGCCATTGCATTGCACTGGCACGCAGATGTTTTTGCATCATGGTCAGGCTTAGCCAATGAGCCAATGTGATCCTGCAGTTCAGGCTTGGACTAGAGAAAGCATGCAGCGTTGCAGACCAAGTAGCCAGCACGATACTAAAAGAGGCTTGCGCAAAAGGCCCACAAGAACGATCACAACACAGAGGCTCATCAATGCTCATTGCGCTTTATTGAGATGGGCATGTCTTCTAGTCGCTTGAGGTCAGAGCAAGGGCTTCCAACCTACTGCAATAGCGATGGCCTCCAACCTGCAGGCTTCTTTGAGTTGCCCTGATGGCAGGAAGTTCCACCCCCTCAGCCTGAGGAGAGCGCTTTGCTACCACTTGAGCGAACAGGGCTTCCTACCTTCGCTCAACAGAACATGTTGTTTTTGATTGAGGCATTGGTTTGAGGCCAAATCAGCTGAACATGAACATGGGTCAACTTGTGGCCAAAAACTCAGGAAGTCCAAGGCATAGATTTTGTGCTTGTGTTGCAATCTCTTCGCGTGTAGTTGGCATTTCAACGGCCGACCAGCGATTTCAAAGAGCCTATTGAAGTTGAACCCTCATGGTTAGAACAAAAATCGGTTCCACCAACTGGAAGCTTATGATCCACCATGTCAATTCACAAGCGTCTCGCTGTGTTTGTGTTGGAGCCGTGTTTGCGAGGCATTGCGTGTCCGCCACAACCGTCCGATCGTCTAATCCCCTTTCCTTAGCATTGCCTTGTCTTCAGAACATATGTTCTTCACATGGGTACTCAATGTTTCACATTTTCAAGCGAAGATTTCCGTGGTCGACCGGTAGCCGCACCAAGCGCCAAGCGCTTGGGCTTAGCTGTTGCACTGAATCCTGTCTAATGAGAAGGGTCAAGGCAGAAGAGGCAAGGCAGCCAGAAGTGAGACACATCGAGGACCAGTCCCATAGACAAATCAGCGCATAATGGGATGTGAATGGGGGCTCGGCTCCAGATGAATGAAAAAAGCGGTTCCCCCCGTGTTTCTCGCAAAGTTCCTTTTATATGATGTACTGTATATGGTGACGGGCAATTCATATATCATATACATCTGAGTGTTTATATGCTCTAAGTGTTAGAGATGAGTTGAGATGAGTTCTCAGCGTATGGATTTCCATTGTTCTACGTGCATGGCTTAGAAATGCTGATTTGTTGTTCTATGTGTTGGATCCTCTGGATGCTCTATGTGACTTCTTTTTGGCCAAAAGAAGCCACGCCCTCATTTGGTTGTTTGCCACTATAAATCATATTTTTTTAAATCACACACACATATACATTTATATATATAATATATACGTGGAAGAACTGGTGGGGAACCACAAGTGCTGGCATATAAACAAGCAAGATTCACCCTGTTTTCTGCCATGCTACCCCATAACCTGAAGGTCATCGCGCCCATTGTACCAGCCAGCTTGATTCTTCTGCCTCTGGCCCATTGAATCCCATGCCCATTTCACGCCCGTCCAAGCTCTTGCACCTGATCTCGCACCCCCCTGACAGAGGGTGACAAATGAGCAACCGACATTCCTGTAAGGCGACGGACGAAGGGATGTTGCCTATGGCCTAAACTATACAGGATCGGCTCCCAACCCTACAACCGATACTCACACATCCAAACCCTTTGTTTGTGGCAGTGGTCTAAGCTACAATTCTTGTCCGCCACTCACATAGTGTTCTGGTATGGCAAAGTCTTCCACGGCCTTGCGCCAGTGAAATCAACTCTCTACTTCACAAGCGCTCGGGTGGATGGGCTCGAGAGCGAGATTGACACAGAGAGTTGTGACGGGTCCTTTTTGCAATGCGAATGCAGCGAACTTTCCAGGGAGGGCAACAGAGGTCCCATGGGCGACACGAAAACCAGACGCTACAGTACCCCACCCTTGGGTCGTATACTAGCGTTCCGGGAAAAAAGACAGACATGAGTATCAATTTTGATCTGGGAACACCACGTTTGACTGTTTGACAACAAGAAGTCTGGGAAATGACGTTAAGTGCCTGACGACACCAGGGATCACAGATGGAAAAAAGCACCAGTCAAGCACGTCACTTCTTTCAGAGGCTAAACAGCGGGTTGCCCGGAAATGAAGTTTGCGTGCATTGCTCGGCTTAGGTTCCATGGATGCCCCACAAGCTGTCATTGCGCAGACTCGACGAACCAACGCGCGTCTTTAGCCTGCGCAAGAGGCGTCTTTTCTTTGCTGCGCCTCGAAATGAGGCCCATAGCTGTAGTGCTCAAGGAGGTCATCCATCACGAAGAATGGTTTAGAAAAGCAGTCCGCGGTGGCCAGACTGTTCTGAAGCATTTTTTGAGGGTGGTGACTGTTCTGAAGCCCTGGTGACCATAGGCGGGGGCATGTTGAGATAGATACACTCCACAATTGATCTACATGTTTGTATTGTAAACAATTTACTTTCTAGCATTTCTTTGTTACGTTGGTGGTGTGAGCATGTTACTGCCTCATTACCTGGTGGCCCATTTGGCTCGAAGGTCGCCTGCACAAGCAGTTTCTGCCTTGACGTAGCTCGATTTGCTCGATTCCATGACGCTCCACCTGGGTCATCCTGATCTTGAGGATGAATCCGCAGCCCTGGTGCAAGGCGCTGTTTAGTTTCTGTAGGTGTGGAGCTGATGGGTTGACTATGTTTGATTTACATTGATTTACTGGCAGGTGCCTCAAACAATCATTCCAGGTGCCGACTGGGTTAGTCATTAGCAATGAACTTTACAAAACTTGCCTGCTGTCTTTGTTGCCTGAGACCCCCCATAAATATCATAAAATCCCATAACTTTGCATCACACACACGCCCGTGGTCGTCTTTGTCGTCGTGGTGGTGGTGGTGGTGGTGGTGGTGGTTGTTGTTCTTGGCGTCACGGCCATACGGGCCCCTGGAGGGCGTTTAGTTTTCTTTCTATGTTGACTGTACTTTCATGGTCGTTCACCAACATAACCTTGTTTGCCGTTTGGTTCAACCTTTTTGGTGCCCCCCTGAAGTTCAAGAAGTTTTGTGTATGTTTGTTTTGGCAAGTGAATGTTGGTGACTTAAACCCTGAGAAAAAATGTTTCAGCGTGGTCGTCTTCTCGTTTCATCATCACATTGCAGAATCATGTTTCAAAAGAGTCATTTTTCGCATAATTTTGTAGCACCTTGGCGCGAAACCATTTAAGACGCCACCAGGTATGTTTTGATGGCTCATGCGACTTGTGCAGGCATAGGATTCGCAGGATGGTAGACGTGTAGAGCCATGCATATGGCGGCCAGGTGTAGGTGATTGTTTGGCTGCTGTAGTCCGCAGGTGATGACACATCCAGCGAGACCCCAATGCTCAGGCGATTCCGTTTCGGCCACTTGAACATTATGTCTTCGCTCTTAGGTTGGAGGCCATCGCCTCGCTATTACGTTGGAGGCCATCGCTATTAGGTCGGAGGCCATCGCCATTAAGTTGGAGGCCATCGCTATTAAGTTGGAGGCCTATCGCTATTGGAAACACAGAATAAAGAACAGGAAGAAAGGTCTAATGTAGTTTATGCATTACTTTTTGTTCCAAGATCTTCGTAACGTCCTGTTTCGTAATGACCCACAAAGAGATGCCGTGTGCAGATTTAGGACGGAGTGGATGAGAGAGGCAAGGGTGCAGAAGTGCCAGAGAGGTAGGCTCGTTTGGTGGGCCCCACCGCGTCAAATCGGGCTGATGATCCGTAAAAAGAGAGAGCAAGAGGGTTGGGGATTTCTCCAACACAACTGCAGAACAGATGCGACCATATCAATCAACAAGACAAACAAACAAGGCGAAAGAGACGTCAAAAGACTGACATAGAGGGGTATATAGTTCTTTTTTGCAAAGCTGACAAGCTTACAGTACCTCGGCTTGTAATGCCAATTCTTCGGCGTGCAGCCAAGGTATGCTTGCGATCGCTATGGCCTTGATAGTTACCGTTGGAATCTCAGGTGTTGCTTGTAAACCTGGATGAAATTGAGAAGCAACAGCCCGAGACTCCAAAGGCCTACAACATGGCCTAATTACAGCGCAGTGTAGGTGAGCATTTGCTGGCCTTTTTGGACCACAAGGTGCTTCTTTGGACGACTCCTAATGACTCCTAGACTTGGACTTGAAGCCACTCCAAACTCTTCTTCCACACAGACTGAGCATGGCTCTCTTGATCGAGTGCCGAACACCGGCACACCGGTGTTGGCAAAGGCCCTTCATTTGCGAAAGGGTACAGTCTGAGCGCGGTATGTGTGCATGCGACCGAAAGGGCACTACATAAGGCGTATGTATGGATACCTCACGTCCGCGACGCACAGCAACCCTTCCAAGCGCGACAGGTGTCGGTGTGAGACAGCTAGACTCTTCAGAAAGAGAGAGAGAGAGAGGGAGAGAGCGAGCGAGCAACCCCTCCATGTGCAGTTTCCCGTCCCTTTCCGCAGCTGGACCACTCACACGAGACTTCCTTTACCACTCACTCGCGGCCCAGAGGTGCTCCGCGCCTCGCTCCACCCGGTTCCGAGGCGACCGTGATCAATTTTAGATCCTCCATTGTGGAGCTGAGCTCGGCCGCCAAGGACACGGATGCCGGCGTTCTGAGGCGTTCTGCGAGCGAATTGCGAGGTTGGGGAGAAGTAGAAAAAAGAATGAAAAGGACTTGTGCAGATGCCAGTGTGGTCATCATACGTTCTGGAGCCCAGAGCATGGGCACTCAGCATTCTGAGACCTTTTCGCTGAAGATAGTTTGCAGAGAAAAACAGTCTTCTACAACCAAGAGTGACCCACTGGGACAGTTGACTTGAGCCATTTACTAAACTCCGTGCATGTTTTGTTCCAACTTGCAAGCCCCAGTCGAAGGACTCAACCATCCAAGAGTTCAGCGACATGGATGCATTGCCGTGTCTCAAGGGTGTGTGAGCACCACATGCTGGGAATCTGGGAAACCATGGCAGACCACCGCACAACAGGCTGCAAAATGAAAACATCGTGCTTGTGGTGGTTCGCGGGTGTTGGGTACTGGGTGGGTAGAGCAGATGCTGACCTGGTTTGGCGGATGTGTGAATGTGGCGGACGCCGTGAAGCACAATGCTGAGGCACTGTGGATAACAGGCTTCAAAAGCTGATTCATGATCTACGGGAAGCGATGTCGATTACCAAAAGGATGGAGGCGAAAGAGCAAAAGGCACAGGCCCCTTGGATCTGAGAACTTGTTGCTGAAATTGCGGTGGGTAGGTTGGAGGCCATCGCTACTAGGATGGACAAGTAGAACATCCTTTTCCCTTTACGGCTTGCACCAGACTCCAGAGGTTGCGGTTCTGGGTTTGAAGGAACGAGCACACAAGAATATGAGACACGTGCTCATCAAGTTTCCAGACCTCCTTTCATTGTTGTTCTACTGTTGCAAGTCCTGAGGTTTGGATAGGATTGGAGGATGGGATGTGGCGGTACAGGAAATAGAAACAGTTTCTGTAGAGCGGATTGCTAAAGGCAAGGTATCAACATAAGAATCAACATAATAGAACGTGCTCAGCAAACCCAGTTTCTTCCTACTTCTTTAGGACAACATCTAATTGATCTCGGGCACCCAAGCAGTGACACATACTCAAATCCAGAAATTCCCATGTCTTCAGTGTAGGGACCACAGCTTGAAAACAAGCACCTGGAAGACCAAAAGTTACACGCCGCTGCTGTAGGAGTTGCACAGAATCGAAAGAAGTAGTGGGCTCCCCGAAGCTGACATGCTCCTACCATTCCCAACCGAGTCAGTAAAGACTCCTTCCCCAAGCCCTTGGGAGACTGAGGCCGCCGCAAAGGCCGCGGCCAAGGCCGCCGCAAAGGCCGTGGCAGCAGCGAAGGCTGCATCGCAGCCTGCGCAAAACGTTACCAAGCCTGCAGGCCAGGCAACAGAAAAAACTGGTGTTTGAAAGGAGTCAAGACCGATCGATACCTTGCGATAATATGCTTAAGTATGGGTTGCATTAATTCGTATGACTCAAATGCCCAAGTGACGCTGAGAAAGGTTCCTTGGTGTTCAGAGCTTCAACTGCCCAAGGAAGCAAAGTTTGCCTTTCAGGAGGTAGGTGAGAGCACCCTGGACTCCCTGGACTGGTGTATGGCGTTGTAGCCAGATAGTACCAACTGGATTACCAACACGAAGGACTGCAGTGACACCACTCCACCAGAAACTTGGCCATGTCACCATGTCAAACTTGCAGAGCTCCGAAGCGAGTTGGGGAGAGGCATCGCTACTAGGAGCAAGGACGCTACTAGGGGCGCGGATCTCCAGTGACTGGAAGCGACTTGGCTTCTTTCGGGTCAGCCGCAGGTCCAAGGGGCCTCAAGCAGAACTCCACGTGCACCCGACCTCTTCGCCCTGCCCGGGTTTTTGGGTCAGGCCCTGTGAAGCCGAAGTTTGACAACACCACCAAGCAGCTGATTTGGAAAGATCCCTTTTCGTTTTTTTGCTGCTTGGCTGATCTTGGCCAGCTTCAAAAAAGGGAGGCACTGGCGTCAGGCTGAGATGCATCCTTAGCATTATTTCTATTACGCAATGGACACGGATGCAGAGGCCGCGGAATACGCCATGAGCATGTTTTGCGCAGCTGCAGAAACTTGCACAAGCTGTGCCACATGTCGCATTGCTTTGTTCACAGCAACAAGTGCCGGGGTGAAGCAATGTAGCTTCTTATTATTGATTCTTTCTCACATGCTTGCTGGCTGCGCATTCTTGCTTGTTTCTACATCCTGTGTGTGCTTTACTGCAATGTAATGTTTGCATTGAGCACCATTGAGCTATATATATTTTACGTTTCTATGTATATCAATGCATACGTCATTTGCATCTCCACTGGACCATTCTCAACGTAAGTTTTGACCGGCCCCATTGGGCCCCCGCAAGACACCGGCGGCACGCGTGGCTTCGTCTCAGGCTTTATGCTCGTGGTGCCGTCTGAGCTGCCGATGATCCAATGGCAGCGACTCGATGGACCCAACGTTTGATCGGGAGAAGCAGCGAAGGACGATGGCCACCGGGAACCCCCCAATCTTCGTTTGCAACAGCTCTCCACAGCGGGAAGCTTTCTATTATACTTCATCAACAGTCTACATTGGAGGACCATAGCTGGGCTCGCTAATGCCCAGTCAATGGCTTTCATTGTGTGGTTCTTTGGCCATGAAAAGTTCGAGCTAGATCCACTGCAAGCCTTGCTCGATGAGGAATAAGACCAAGGCGGCTTGTCTGCATGGCTCAAGCAGCTCAGGTTCAAGAATGGAGTTGGCATCTTTGGATGCAACAATTGGGCAGTATACAACTCCGGCTCAGAGTCTTGGCAGACACCTACTGGGGGCCATCATTAGGATTGACATGAATTGACTAGGACATACTCCGTCTTGCAAATGACAGATATTTCCCCCCCTATTGTACAGCAGGCGGAACCCAATTATAAAGTCGTACATGTTTCCTGAGGATCAGCAGCTTTTATAGATCTGTTCATAGTCACACCTCGCATTCTATCAAATCCTGATCCCTTCAAACCAGTGCATACTTTGCAACTGCATGATGAAGAGAGATGGCCCAACATGAAGCTGGATGCTCCATGAGGCGTGTGAGTGTTTGCAGGCGCCGAAAGGAAGTGCTTCGTCTTTGTGTGGTGCACACATTCCTGTGGATGTTCTGCGCGTACAATATTTACACAGATTACGATCAAGCTAATGAGCGCCACGTGTTCTTGGATGTTTTTGCTGCTGTAGCAATGCATGCAGATGTTTGTTTCCCTATTGTGACACTGAACAAAGGCCAAGAATGCAAGTGGACATGCAACCTAGTTGTTTCAGAAGTCGTGGCCTTACCACTGTGCCTCGTGTGGTTCTGATTCAGGGATGTGAGCAGGACCAGTTCTGCGGGTAAATCATTTATATTATATGAATCTGAACTAACCCTGAAACTGAACAATTTGGAAATAACAGCTAGCTTAGCCATGGAACAGAACAGGGCACTGGCTGAAGAAAAGTGTATAGAGGCAAGGCATTGCCCTTAACAAGGTTTCCTAGCAAACATAGCATCAGCTCTCCCTTTGCACAATCATCTTGCTATGGAATTGTGTGCTGTGTTGCTTGAACTTTTTGGAGGAGCTATCATTATACAGAAAGGGGGAGCAGGGCTCAACAAAATCTTGCGGGGATTGAACGCATATCAGAAGCCCAGGACAGCTTGAAGATTGGCACCTATGCGGATGGTGTCTCATTTGCAGTCTCAGAGCCAGACATTCCTTCCCCGTTTCGAGAACCGCCCATTCGTCGCGTGGGCCGTTGGGTCGACGGGACCCTTTGGCCGTCCCAGGCAGTGCGGCCAAGACGACGCCCCTTCCAGGTGCGCCGGAGTTCACAGCAGCTCCCCAGACGGCTTTTGCTTGTGATAGCCGCAGGGCAACGGCATGTGAATGAATTTGCACAAGGCCTCAGTGTGGGCATGCCATTTCTGTGCAGGCCCTGATGCTTTCTTTGGAAAGTCGTATTTTTGGGGCTGCAGCCGGCCACAGAAGTACTTGATGAACGTATCTTGGCCTTGTAGGGCTCAGTGAACGGATGAGGATTGAATGTGATGATTCTGCCACCGACTCAGCACACACAGACCAGGAAGGGATTGGCCATCCCCGGATGGACTCTTTTTTTAAAGGGGGGGTTAGGCCGGTAGAGGGAGGTAGTAGCTAACGGTAGCTAGTAGAAGAGGTGGCTGGTAGCCTAAGTAGCTACTAGCTACTGGACGCAGGATAGCATGCTTCTTCACGGAAGCTGCTTCCTTGAAGAAGCGCTCGCACTATTCATTTGGTTCGGATTTTTAGGGAAGCTTCAGGGTTTTGGTTTGAGAACTGTCAGTTGGGTTTGGGGTTTAGGTTTCCAGGAAGAAATTGGCCACCCCCGGTGTACTCTCCTTGCCCAAATCCTGCATGTAGCGTAGGGAGTGCCACTGGTAGAGTTGTGGGGTGTCAGAAGAAAGCCTTCTCGAGCACATCATTGAACGCCGTTGAACGATAGGTCCAATAGAGGAATAATAGGGAGGCATGGTGGTGTTCTCCGGGCCGGCAAGGCTTTGGTCTCTCAAGCATTGCACCCGCTCAAGCATCGCACCTACTGTAGTGGAAGAGAAACTTTGACAACTCTTGAGTTGGTCTGGCAAGGGAACCATTTGAGACCAGAACTAAACGTGCTCGGACAGAGGGAAAAACGTGGTCTTTTCATGTTTTTTCTCCCTTGCAACACATAAGTAGGTTTGATCATGGAGACCGGTTACAACTCCTCAAATGTTTTGTTTGTTTTGCTTTTTGAGGCTCGAGCTATGGAACGATCGCCCCCGGGCCCCAGCAAAATTGAGCCTCCCCTTTGAATCCTTGCACGGAAAGAAACGCGATCGATTCAACTCGAAATGGAACTCTTTCCGAACCACCTGACCTTTAACCCCTTTGCCAGCATCCAGCTTCGGCCTGGTTGAGGCCAATGTGATGGTGCGGGCTTGGGAGCATGCAGCAGGAGAAGGTGTTGCAGGCATCCTGCAGTGCATGTTGCTTTGCTGTCTCGGCCATGCAAAGCTCATCCTGGACTGGCAGGTTATATAGCTGCTTGCATCTCTCCTCAGTGGGTTGCTGTAGTCATAATTGCCATCACTGCTCTTGTGTTTTGTGTGGTGATGCGTGGTGTTTAGTCTGTTTAGCAGCTTGAGGTTCCGGACCGCTACAGGGGTTCAAGTCAACCAAGTAGCAATGGTGCATATGTATAGTGGGTTTCTCCCTGCTTCCTTCACAAGTACCCAGTGCCTTTTCACATTGCGCGGGGAGGGAAGGTCAAGAAAACAGGGTTTAGGGATGTTGAGGGTGCCTTTTCATATGTTTCACCTCTGAGTCTTTTGCCCGATGTTTGGGGAGGTAGCGCACCACAAGTCTTCCAGGTAGCAAACTACCACATGACATACGTTTTGCTGCTTTCATTGCCTGCTGCATCTTACGGCTATTGTAACACTTGCAAATTAGGGGTTGACTCTGGATGCTCTCGAAAGTGCACCTGTTCTTAGAGGGCTGCAGGATGCTGCAGGCCTTTCAACTGAAAGCATGGATCATCACTCGAAGAACTGCCCACACTTTCTCAAGTGCTTGCCCTTTTCGAGCAAACAGAGTCTTCTCCGACTTCATCCTTGCAGTTGCCCATGCTTTTCCTGTGCCTACTGACGTTTTCTTAGACGTGCTGATGTTTGCTTGCGCCACGTATACCGCTGGTGTTGTGGGGTCAGATATTCCTCGGTTCCAGCTGCCGGACTCGGATTTCATTCGTCCAGGCATGCATTCCTGGATCGTCAAGGCTGGACGGGCATGTTGTTGACGAGCTTCTGAAATGCTGTGTTCCCCCAACATCTTCTTCATGTTCCAGATCATGCATCTTGGACCCTCGTCCCAATGTCTGCTACCCCAAAAAGGACACCAACTTATCCAACATTTTGGCAAACAGGGGCGGCTAGTGACTAGCTTTTCGATGCTTTTCGCATTTTTTCGCATCATTTTCCCACCGAGAGCCACCAAATTCACCGAGACGAGTGGAGTGGAATGTCCGCGCGGCCGGCCACAATTGGCACTTGGGCCACTCAGGTGGATGCAGACTCGGTGTTCAGCGACAGCCTCAGGATAAAATGGACGGAGCCTGTATATCAGTTGTATTAGCCAAATCTTGAAGAGTTTATCGAGGCACTGAATTGGCTGAAAGCCTTTTGCTGAACTTGGCTTTGGCCATTAGTACTCTTTGGTATGAGAAATCTGAACTTGGGCCCGGGGGGTCATAACAGGGAGAGGTATCAAAAAAAACATAAATAGGGATCAATAAAAAAATAAATAGGGATCAATAACAAAACAAATAGGTATCAATAAAAAAATAAGTAGAGATCAAGACAACAACAAGCAGGGATAAAAAGAAGCAATAGAGAAGAGAGAAAGGAAAGAAAGAAAGAAAGAAAGACAGAACAACAGAAAGAAAGAAAGAAAGACAGAAAGAAAGAACGACAGAAAGAAAGAAAGAAAGACAGAAAGAAAGAAAGACAGAAAGAAATAAATGAAAGAAAGAAAGAAAGAGAGAAGGAAGGAGGGAAAGAAAGAAAGAAAGAAAGACATAAAGAAAGAAAGAAAGAAACACAGAAAGAAAGAGCGAAAGACACAAAGAACGAAATAAATTGAAGTAGACATTGAAGTAGAGCAGTGCTTACGTGAACTGCTTGCCTGTGAGCCACCTGGAGGAGGGAAGCGGCCATTCCAAGGTAAGCCTTCCGAGGGCAAAACTTGGAGGAGGAAGGCGTCAGTCCTTTTGTGAGCCGCCCAAGAACCAAATTTAGAGGAGGAAGGAGCCACGCCAAGGTAGCGCGCCTGTGGCTCACAGAGGAGGCAGGCGCCAGAGCGGGCAAGGGAGTTATTTTTTGAGCGCGCGAGTGAGGTGTGTGCATTGGCGTCGTCATAATTCAGTAGGCGGCGCGTGCTGCCGAGATCGCTTACTCAAGTCAGCCAGTGAGTTGCAAGCCAACCCCGACAAAGACCGCTGAAAGTTAGAGAAACAAATATCAAGAACGCCAGAAAGCCGACAATGCCGCTCGCGTGTGCGCGCAGAAAGCAACTCGCTTGTACGCGCGCACGTTGGAAGAGTAGGAAGCCTTCACCATAATGGCTGCGCCGGCGCACACTCCCACTTGCATCAAGATCATGTGTCTGCCACGCACGCAGGAGCAGATTGCGCATCTTCAAGGCGTCAGGTCTTCCAGGGCTTCTGGTTTTCCCAGGGTTACACCGGACATTATATCGGGTCGAAGAGGCTTGAAGACGTATTTTGCGCCCCGAAAGCTTCCTACATCCTTTGTTATCATAGAGACTTATGATGACCGTGCGTGGAAAAGATCAGAATTCCTGCTCAGGTCGCTGAGCCATTCCCATGTAAATATACCTTTTGTGAGCTTCCCGAGAACGAGCGACAAATTCAGCGGAGGAAGCAGCAAGTCCAGTGTAGCATAGTATCTTCTGTGAGGAACCCGATGCTACTACTGCTCCCACAACACGGCTACGACTACCACGACTACTACTACTACTACTACTGCTGCTGCCGCTGCTGCTACTACTACTGCTACCACCTACTACCTACTACCTACTACCTCCTACCTGTTACCTACTACCTACTACCTACTACCTAGTACCTACTACTACTACTACTACTGCTACTACTACCACTACTACTACGACGACGACGACAACGACGACGACGGTCACTACTACTGTTGCCACTGCACACATTACTGTTCTTTCTTTGTTGATTCTTGTTTGTTTTGTTTTTGATCCTCGTCTGTCAATTGTTTTTGTTATTACGTCACCAGATTTTGTTTTTTTGTTGATCCTTATTAATTTTTCTTTTGATCTCATTGCTTTATTACTATTTTGATCCTTATTTATTTTTTTTTGATCCTCCACCCGTCAGAACATGGGAGGGACAGGGAGATAGGTTGCAAAAGACTATCCCATGATATCTTCAATAGGACCGGGAACCTTTCCTTGTTTAGATTGCATTGGCACATGCTACAGCACGTGCTGCAATGTGTGTATAAGCGTGTGTCAAAAACTCTTTCCCAACACACTTCCAAGCTTCCCACTGAGGCCCAGCACGACTCCAAAGGCTTTTCTTCCAACGTGGTTTGGAGCCTTGCCGAGCACACTAGTTTGGGCTAGGGGGCCGTCGCAACGATGGGCCACGTTGCATCTGCCATCGTTGCTTGTAGAGGCCATGAGAGAAGAACAAACACATACAAACCCTCACGATTTGAGGTCCTGAGGAAACACATGGAAACAT
>CAXIVM010001558.1:30000-39059 GCA_964035705.1 Porites rus | reverse complement strand
CCGAATACCCCACTCTGTGACCTAGCTTCGTTGAACTGGGTCAGTCACAGAGTGCCCAGTTCCCCTGAACAAGAACAAGAATCAAGAAGCTTCCGCTTGCGATAGCGGTTTGCGAACACACACACACACACACCCTTATAGATATGCAGAAAGCGGTGCCACACGCCAGCCTAAGTGAAAAACCAAAGGGACCAGGTAAAACACCACGAGAAACCTACAACTCCTCCAAGGTCAAATCCTTGAAGCTCAAACGTCAAGCTCAAAACGAATGCAAGTCTGCAGAGCGCAAGCCGATGCAAAGGCCAGCGATTTGTTCTAGTAACGAAGGGGCCCATGAGGAAGTAAGTGGTAATCACAGCAGGTTACGTCTGGCTGATCAGGCCAGATATCAGCGCGCAACTTGACCCTCTTCGTTGGGTCACCAGTCAAGTCCGTGGGGTGATCCCCTGCTTTAAAAGAAGAAACCATCAAACGCAATCCAAAAGGATCCCTGTACTACAAGGGGCACACACACACGCACGCCTCCCCAAGGGGAGGCGAAAAACTAAGGTTAAGGCAATGCGCACGTGTGCACGCGCAAGAGACAAAAGAATGAAGACGTGACAAGAGGACGGGACGGACAAAGGTGCAAGTGGTTGTGATGAAAGGGGAGCCAAGTGCACAGGGACAAACAATGAAACCCACCTCATTACAAAAGACCTGGGCCACCTAAAACCTGAGTTTAAAGTACGTGTAGTTGCGCACGTACACGCTAAGGCCGGGACCAATGTGCGCAAACGAAAGAAAGGATGAGATGAAAGACATGAAGACAGGAGGACATGAAAGAAAAGAGGGGGACAGAGGTGTGTTCAGGGGAAGAGGATGAAAAGGGAAACAATTGGAGGGGACGAAAACCAATGACCCAAAAACTCATTAAAGAACCTAGGGAAGCCTCGTTGAACATGCGTGCACCTAAGCTCACGACAGACTCAGTGAGCCTTGAACAAACTTTGGTCGCTGTGACCACGTACGGCCTGCCCGGAGGCTGCCACCTTTGACCGCTTCGGTCACGTGTAGGCTTGAGCCAGCTTGGAATTCAATACTTCAGCAAATCTTAGTACTTTCGGCCTGGGCCACCTACGCTCGCTGCGAGCTGCTCTGTATCCGCCACACGCCAGCCTAAGTGAAAAACCAAAGGGACCAGGTAAAACACCACGAGAAACCTACAACTCCTCCAAGGTCAAATCCTTGAAGCTCAAACGTCAAGCTCAAAACGAACGCAAGTCTGCAGAGCGCAAGCCGATGCAAAGGCCAGCGATTTGTTCTAGTAACGAAGGGGCCCATGAGGAAGTAAGTGGTAATCACAGCAGGTACGTCTGGCTGATCAGGCCAGATATCAGCACCGAACTTGACCCTCTTCGTTGGATCACCAGTCAAGTCCGTGGGTGATCCCCTGCTTTAAAAGAAGAAACCATCAAACACAATCCAAAGGATCCCTGTGACTACAAGGGGCGCACACACACACACGCCCAGGGCCTCCCTGGAGGGCTCGGTGGCGCAAGGTCGGGCCAAAAGCCTTGGTGGCACTCATGATAACCCGAGTGTGAGCAGGGTGAAGAAGAACCTTAGTTCGTTCAAATTTTTCCGACTAGCCTGGAAGCCAATCCAGTCAGCGATTTGCATTTAGCATCATTTAGCAATCAGCATTTCCACGCCGAGAAGAACCCGTGAATGTTCTACTCGTTGGTAGAATCCAATAATGTCTTGTTGTCGGAGTGTCAAGATCAATTTCTTGACACGTCCGGTGTGCAAAGAGACGTTGAATATCTGTGAGAATACCGGTGATAGCAGCCACTTCCAGTGAACATGGACAACAAGAACAAGAATCAACAATCTTCCGCTTGTGATAGCTGCTTACACACACACACACACACACGGCGCTCCCGCCGAAAACTAAGTTTTGTTGCTAGCAATCGCCAAAGGGTATTTCAATGCAGGAAAATGTTGCGATGTAGACTGTAAAACATGAGCTGGATGCTGAGTGCCTGAGTGAAACGCATCCGACTCCTGAAACTTACGAGGCAACAAAGAATGCCACTGACGTGGACGCGACAACAAAACACTGTCAGAGAAGTGGTCGGCGGGGGAGGCTGCAAACGGAACCACCTTCTTCTTAGCTGACAGTGTAGCAGTTGTGAATTTTATTTTTAAGTACCGGAGTACCGGATCCCAAAACGAACACAAGGCCGGACAACTGGAAATTGTTGGTCAAACACATACGAGCATTGATCAAGACTGATTGTCAAGTTGAAACAATCAATGATACGCCCTTCAAAGGCCGGGCCCCCAGTGTGAACGACCTTCCGCTTGCGATAGCGGTTTACACACGCGCGCCTGGCCCTCCCTCTGGAGTCTTGTTTATCGAAGTGTCAAGTCAGTTTCGTGAAGCGTCCAGTGTGCAAAGAGACGTTGAATGTCTGTGAGATTACTGGTGATGGTGGCCGCTTCCTGTGAAAGTGGACGAGTCAATTTTGCCATCTCCAAAAGTACAACTGCAAGAGCGTATCTGAGTGGCAATGTTCAACTACGACTGCAATCAACAATCGGTCATGCGTTCTGGTTTGGGTAAGGTGCGACTCAAAAACAAAGGCTTGTTGCTAGCAAAGGTTGTTTCAAACGAATCCACGCAGGAAAACACGTGGTTATGTAGACTGTAAAACCTGAGCTGGATCCTGAGTGAAACACATCTGGGTCCTGAAAAGTAGAAGCGAAACAGAATGCCGCTGACATGGACACGACAACAGAGCGCTGTCAGGGAAATGGTCGGCACGAGTAGCTACAAACGGAACCGCCTTCTTCTTGGCTGACAATGTATATAGCAGTTGCGAATTTTAGTTAAGTACCAGATCCCACATGGAACAGAATTGAGGCCGTACTGCAGCTGGGAATTGTTGGTCGAACACACAGACTTGTCCTAATCAACTCTTCCCAACTTGTCCTAATCAACTGTGTCACATGTGAGCATTGTGTCCAGAATGATTGTCATGTTGAAACAATCAACGGTAGGCCCTTCGAAGTCCGGACCGGAATTCGAGGGAGGCAAGGATTCTTTAAGCGTGCGTGCACGCGCAAGAAAGACAAATGAAAAAACATGAGGACGGACGACAAAAGGTGTATGTGGTTGCGAAAAAAGGGAACCAAGTGAAAAGGGGCAACCGATGCGCCGAGCCTCCTTGTCGAAAACTGGGCCACCTAACCTATTTCCAGTGTAAAGGTGCACTTGCGCGCAAAGGGTGGGCCAGTGTATGCGCAAAACAAAGACAGGAATGAAGTGACTGGACGTGAAGGTGGACAAGACATGATAAGAACAAAGGCTAATAATATGGGTGCAGGAGCAAATGAAATATGAAGGGGATTCGGTGTGTGCTCTTAGAGACGTAAGTGCTCTGCCCCGAAGGAACGTTGCACGCTGGCAGCTTCTTCACGAGACGGCTGCACGGCCCACAGGAACCGCAGTCTTTGCGCGGGTCAGATTTCGGTGGCCTCCCCGCAGGAACCCCGCATTACTTCTGAAGGGAAGGCCCTTGCCGACTCTAGTCACCCGCGGCCCGCAGTTCACATTGGGTAAGGCTATTGAGGAAAACTTTGGAGTGATGGTAAAGCCCATGACCTCCTAAGTCCACCGCCTACAACGTACAGCTTGTGCAAGCGACACAGTCGACGATTGTCATGCGGACTATAGGAGTTCCACATGCTGCGTTCTCGGCTTAGCCCAGTTGCCATTCAAGTGAAAACCGAAACGTTTTTTGCAGGTACGTTCGGATGATCAGTCCGAATATCACACTTTGTGAGCTAGCTTCGTTGAACTGGGTCAGTCACAGAGTGCCCAGTTCCCCTGCTTCTGAACAAGAACAAGAATCAAGAAGCTTCCGCACACCCACGCATACACACCAACACGCATACCGTCCAATCGTCTCTTTGTAGAGAATGGTCACGAAGCCTGTCTACATGCAATTTGTGTATATAGTGTATATACATATATACTGTAGTACATGTGATTATACAATATTGAAAAATGATATATGCATATAAAGTAGTTCATTTCAGGTGACAGGTGGTGGTGTTGGTGGTGGTTGGTCGTCATATCCAGAAAACTTGCGCAGCAACACACGAAGAAGCAGAACGGTAGAAGCCCGAGAGGATCGCAAGATAGGACACGAACGGAATTTGCAAAATGCACGAACTCAGAAACAAATCCAGCAGAACATGATGGCAAGGGCGAGATGAAAAGAGATAAAACACCGGACGTGGGGGTCCAATGCCAACTTGGCAAGACAAACAATCAACAAAAACTTACAGATTCCGAGATAGAGGTAAACAAAGAGGCAAAGTTGCAGGAGCAGCTTAGAGGCGCTCCAAGAGCGTCTACTCAAGGGGTTGTACTGATCTCGATTGCTATTGCTTAGGCGACCCCCGAGATTGACAGAGAATACAAAAGCACCTAAGCGACTTACTTAGTGGACACATGACTAGGGACTTGACTGCGGGAAGTCGGCCCACGGCCCGTATACGCCTCCCAGTTTCAATACTTTTCTTAGTCTTATGATATGGGATTTACAGATTTACAGAACTTTCTGTGTTTGCCTCAGTTCCATTTGGAAGAACATCATTTTAAAATCAGTCCCAAAACTTGTTCTTCGATCTCACAACATTGTCTTGCGAGGGTGGGGGGTTCCCGGGAGGCCATGATCAAATTCACAAATTTGTCGTCATGACATTGTCTTTGATCTCACAACTTTCTTCACGCCATTGCTTGCTCGTCAGTTCTCCCGTGCAGTCGCAACTTGGTCGCTTTGCTGAAAAAGCAAGGTGGCTGAAATTGACGATAGTTGTGCGCTGTCTAAAAAGGGCTTTTGGAACGTTTTTGGAAGGAAACAACGTTTGCAAAAAGCCTGTGGATCAAAGATGCTCAACTCCTCCAAGGCAAGAGTGACTCCGACGGCAACATATCTGACGGACATGTGTTGCCCAAGGGCGGTTGTCTAGGAGCAGAATCGTTCTGGAATATTATCGACTGATTCTGAACGGTTGCAAGTGCATTGTTTCGCTCAAAGTTCTGCAGTGGGAGTGTGGTTGCGCCGTGTCACGGAGCGAGCTTCCACATTGTGTTCACCCGTAAAATTGCGACGCACCCAGGCCGTCAAGAACCCAAACTCAAGCATTTACAGCACGAATGATCCGTTTACCTATAGGTTGCCTTGATTGGTGGGCATTAAGAAGCCAACCAACACGCAGAATTATATCACCAGTGGTAGGACTCCATGATCTCATTCGTCTCTTTCAACGGTTGAACTGCCGCTGCCTCGGGCAGGTCCATTTGTGCCAAGCCTGACCTTGTCTGCTCGTCTGGGACTGCCGCCTCCCAAACAGTCCATACCTCCTAGCAATCTCAATTTTGCGAGACCAAAATCTGAGCAGTGGCTGGACTATGTGCAATCTGATTGGTTACAGTTTGATGTGAGCTTCTGAATCATTCAAAAGAGTGTTACCGCTTTGCCAGGCTTTGCCATTCACAAGCATTATAGGTGCCCAAAGCAACCCTCCAAATGCAGACTCCAAACTTAAGAGTAGAGGAACATGCAATCGTATTCAGCTCCTCTGGCGTCCTCTGGAAGTCCGCATACGTGTAAGGGAAGAAACCATTTGCTCTGCCCAAATCCGCGTTCCTCTCTGGAAGACTGCGAAGCTGACTGCGAAGGCTTGTACGAGGGGCTCTTGGCCAAATTGGAGGAACAAAGACCTCGGTCTCCACAGTATGAAGCTGTCACTAGCATGCGTTCTGATAATGTTGGGCTGCTAGGCCTAGGGCTAAAGACTATATATCGCATGCATCCTCTGGCTGCGGCCAAAAGGACAGGGGCACAGCAAAGAATCAAGAAGACTCTGCAAGTGGCACCATGGGTCATTCAGAATCGATTCATTAAGAGTTGGTCGGCACTAAACAGCCCTTGAGACTGTGAACACTGAACTTCTGCGAGATTTGCCGCTCCATTGAGTGACTGGCTTCAAATTCAAAGGCATGGCAGCATAGCAACAGGTTAGTGAGTAGTTATATACTTACAATTGTCCTTGTCAGATTGTAAGATTTGATCCCAAGCTGCACAATCCATCCTCCTAGCGATCCAGTGCATCAATTTGTTGCAAACACGTACCAAAAATCAGCAAGTGCAGTGATGTTGTGCGCTCATTCATCACTCTAAGAGGCTTGCGTTGAAGCGAATTAGAGCCACGCTAGCTCCCTTTTGCCCATCCTCAAACAAATAAGACACGCCAAACACAAACAATAATAGTTTTCTGATGTTTTCTGCATTCTATCTGAGAACTCGGACGCCCGTGCTTCCTCCAATAGTGTAGCTCACAGCCTGACTTGGGAAACTCAGCCAATAGCCATTACATGAGTCATTGGAACTCATGTGCAGAGACCCTTTGCAACCGTTCCACTCGGATTCTCTTGCGCAAACTCCAAAATCCCAAATCCATATTTGTCATGAGTCATGGCAAGAATTGCTAGAATCTAGAACCCTGTCTTGAAGTATTGTATGTCTCACAGTCTTCAAAGCCCTACCACCTGCCAACTGCCTAGTATTCATTCCAGCGACTGGTTACATTTCCCCATGCATTGGGGGGAATGTCGACCGTGTGACCTTGTGTGATGATGTTATATTAAAGGCTTGCCTTCTTTTAAAAGGACTCTACCCTAACCTCAACATTTTGGAAGGCAATGTACTTCTGATATCTTTTGTCGTCGTAGGGAGACGATCACTGCTTGGTCCCCCGCGAACAAATGAGGTGAGATCGGGAAAACATGCGCCTCAGGTGTGTGCGAAACATGGTGCTACTCGGGCTGTGCCAAGCACGAGGCACCTTCGAGTCGGTAAGATTGATTTCCAGGGTGTAAATGCACAAGAAGTTGTCCAGGCTCCACACCTCCAAGTGAAGCGCAAAAAAAGCATGGAAGCAAGAAAGTAACAAAAAAGAGAGATGAGATGAGCAAAAGAAGGTAAGAGGCCCTATTGGGCATTGCATTCTTTGTTTCATGTCTTTTTCCTTCTCATATCACTATTTGAATACTGTAATACATTGTAATACTAAATATATCACTTCACATCTCAAAATTGAAGCTCGCACACCTGCACCCGAAGGTCCAAACCACAGGACACTGCAAAGCCTGTCGCGGACAAAGCTTCACTTGATCACCGAGTGTTCAGACGACATGGGTTTATCATCAGGTCTATCCAAACCACAATGTCATATCATCAGGTCTATCCAAACCACAATGTCATTCCATTGGCAATGCGGAGATGCAGGCGCACTCTGCGCCACAGCTTTCTCAGGCCGGTGGTAAAAGGAGACCATCTCAACCTTGAAGCCAATGCATTTCAGTTCAGCTCTTTCCCAATTGCTTTCTTGAGAACCATGCAGGCCGTGTATGACCGTAGAAAGTGTGCTCTAGCCTCGCCAAAGTTGAATAGCCAAGCTGCGACACTTGAACCTTGATAAAATGTTTTTATTGGATAGAGCCCATCTGCGGATTTTGTTGAAGCGATAGGACCTTGTGCCCACGCCATCAGCCACAGCATCTGTCCCAGGACGGGCGTCAAACGCCTCAGCATAAAGGAAGCAAACTTCAATCAATACTTGTATTCTTAAGTGCCTTATTATTTTAGACTTGATTATACTTTTTTGTACTCCAATACAACTGTGATCTTTGGAAACACAAGATCACAAGTTGTTGGACTTTGCTTGCCTGGATGCTCCACAACTGGACGGCTCCATTGGCGGCACCTCACTCAAGCCGACACATCCCTGGTCCCAACCAAGAATGTATGCCAGTTGAGAGACTATGTCACTCAAGCGTGGCATGAATCCTTTTACAAACCCAGAAGGTGCTTTACACAACGACGAGGACATCAACAGGAAAACAGTGAACAAGCCAACCATCTACAACTTCGTGGTGAATATTCAAGGATGTCATTGGTGTAGTATTTGAGCAAAACAACAAACACAAACCACGGCTAACTTGCACACTAAGTGTTCAAAACACTGTCTGGCACGAGCCTGTGATCATCTGAGCTTGACTGGATGAGCGCATGTGCAAATGTGCACAACACACCTTGCAACGGCACATTGGAGTGCTCCGACTTCAATCATATTATCTCAACTCAATAGTTGAAAGGTCGAAAGAACTAGTACTGGTATGTACTGGTAGGCTTGCCAGAGTCTTGAGCCAGTTTTGTTGACATTGCGCTGTCCTGCCTGACATTTTCTATGGTCAACATCAACCCTGCGCCCTGTCACTTTCTGCTAATCCAGGATAATCCAGGCTGAGGCCAAAGTGCCTAATGTCAGATTCTAATTAGTCAAATGGGAGAGAATAATACACAGTTTTCGCAAAATTATTTCAACGCCCTGAATAGTTTAATGGGAGTGAAAGATAAAAGCTCCTTTTTGCCCAGGGTGCTTTTTTGTTGTGTTGTTTACTTTCCTATTGTTCTGTTATTGCTCCCCTTTGAAATCCCTACTTGACTCTCCTGCGGTTTGCTTGATACATGGAATTCTGACCTGGAAATTGCTTTTTAAAATCAGTTACGCTTTCAAATGTTCAAGGGGTAGTAGACGAGCCCAGGGGAAGTGAATGATAAGAATTGTTTAGGGGGTGGGATTAAGAAGTAAACTTGGAGCCCTAAGAACATATCTAAAGGTGCTTTTCTATTATTCTGTTATTGCGCCCTTTTGAATCCCTACTTAACTCTTCTGAGGTTTGCTTGCTTCATGGAATTCTGACCTGGAAACCGTTTTCAACAACGCTTATTAAAACTATCTATGATGCAAAATGGGGTAGGGGGTCCTGCTTGAGATTTTATAGATATAAAACGGCGTGGCGTGACCCCCAATGTGTTCATAAAATGAGCTAGCTCTATAAAATGAATGCGTTGACCGCAAACTTCTTATAAATTGACGCGGTTTGCTACCATCAAGTTAACTGGCATGAAGAGGGCGTGATGTCTATGAAATTCACC